>JAPYZP010001493.1:0-16371 GCA_030522985.1 Torymus sinensis | reverse complement strand
AAAAGACGTCTGATTCACGACCATAAAATTCCTCTGCATTACCAAGCTATATCCAGAGTTCAACCGCCTGACGTTGATCCGTTTTACGACCACTCTCACCTTCGCCGCGTTTATCTCCTCCATTGATACACGCGAATTCCATGATGGCTAAAATAACCTTCTTCTTTTGTTTCTTGTCGTTGCAGCAAGTGGCGCACTGGGGCCCGGAGCTTATCGCCCAGGAGTACGAGGCGAAGGAGACGGCGCGCGTCCTGCTCTTTGTTATAGACGACAGGACGCGCAACTGCGCGGGTATCATCGAGGCGGCGCAGCTCGCCGGCACGAGGCGGGACTCGCTTATCGTCGTCATACACGCGTACAGGCAGGGACAGACGATACTCGGCGAGCCAGTCTCTAATCAGTGAGTTTTACAGTTACTTACGTTATACGTAACGAAAAAATACTATTATACGTTATCCTTTTTTTTTTAATTTTCTTTTGCTTTTGGTGCGCGGAGAGAAAAAATTTATTTGTAAACTTATTACTTTTTTTTATAATTTGCCATTTTCGCGGTAGCGCTGGGGCGCACTCTTGTCTTGTGGAATTTTTTACTTTTTTAAATAGTAATTTTTTATAATTTTCGAAACGAATTTTACTTTTTAAATAATAAGTTTTATGATTTTTGTAGAAAATTTACTGGTACTGTGTTATTTCGTTTCAGCAGTCATAAAAATTACTATTTCAAAGAGTAAAATTTAAAAATTATTATTTAAAAAGTAAAAATCCCACACGTCGAGTGTAAATTTTCTTATAAAAAAAGTAAGTTAACTCTATACAAATAAATTTTTCTCCGTGTACATTGTTTTCTTTAAGTAACTACAATGAAGAAATGATTGAGATGAAAAAAGTTGAAAAATGGATGTACGAATATGTATATATAATGGCTCCGATCTTCCCTTCGAGGTATCGAGTGGAGAGAAATATTCGTTTTTTTTATACGTCCATTAAGATTTAAAATAATTGTTAAATTTCACGTAGTTTTCTAGATTATTTGCAAATATTTAAATCAGTTGATCTACTTATAACATCCTTATTTAACGATACACGAAATAGATGCACTTTAAAAAGCCTATCGGAAAAACTCGATTATCTATAAGTTTTCATTCTCTAGATTAAGTACTTATATAATACTTTTATCCTACATAACGAGACAGATGCTTCGGTGCGATAAAATAAATCTATATTTTAATGTCAAATAATCGCAGAAAGATAAGAAAATAGAGCTCGATAGTTATTGTTCTCTCGAAGTCTTAACAACTCGTGACAGTTAAAATTTAATGCCAACATTTAAAGATCCATAATGTATCATTCCTTTCCATTTAAAGCGTTTTAAATGCACGTATATTACCAGCCCATTTCGTTAATCTAAACCTCCGTGTCACAGTCATTTTTTTCCTTATCTCTAAACAATAGCAAACTAAATTACTTCGACCTTACGACAAATTTCACAATCCACGGCGATACACGATAATTCCATCTACGCAAATTTGGCGAATGCAAATAACTCAGGCGCATGCACGCGTTACAATTGCCACTTTCTTTACTTTGAGTTAACTTGAAAATTGCCTGCCGCTCGCTCTGTATATATACATACATACATGCGAGAGCGTATGCGTGCAGTCAGAGTCTCTCGGTTATGAATTTGCGTGCACACGGTTACGCGAGTAATTTACGTAGGCGAGTAGTTAACTCGGGAGTTCCACGGCTATTGAGCGGTGATTTCAGAAAAAAAGACGCGTGTATATATTTGTTGTTATTTTTTTATTTCATTGAAATTTCAATTATTTTTCTTTTTATATTTCGTTATATTTAACCGATCGATTGAATATTTTTCAATAACCGAATAAGCACATAAGAGAGAACGTGTGTCAAAATATTAATAACAAACTAATTTACGAGCAGTAACGCTAAATACAATTCGGAAAAATTTCGCGAGCGCGGCATGACTCACTTCTATTTTACATTTGCTGCCGGCGACACGCGCGCGCGCACGTATACATATGTACATATATACATACAAACATATAGATATACATACCGTCACCTCCCACACGTAAAATTTATCGGCGATTTTTCGTCATCGGGACACCTCCGAATATCGTTTAATTTGCATATATATAGCGAGGTCTCCGTTCCACCCCGACATGCTCGAAACTACTTACACCGCGAACTACGTGAAACAAGTTGCGTGTGTATTATTATATATACAGATATATATGATGCGCACGCACGCACAGACAGTGCAGCAGCGTGCGGAGATACGCTAATAATACAAACAAATTAACGGCGTCATCGACGCGCGAGCGAGCGAGCGACGCAACGCCGCCACTAAAATATAATTAAGACGGCCGAGGAAAATAGCCGGCCACGTCGGGTTGAAAGACTTCATTCAGGCGCCGCGCGTTACGATGCAGGTGTGCGGTATAGCGCCCAATAAAATGTGGACATGATTCGAATGCGAAAAATCGCGACGGGTATATGTTGTTGTCGGATGGGTACATGTATAACAAAATTGCGGTGTAATTTGAAAAACGATATTATATATATGACGGCAGGAAAAAGAAAATTAGCTGCGCACATTGTGTTATCGGTGGATGGTGACTTTAAATGCGGAAGCTATACGTATTTCGTTGAATAATATATGTCTAGGAAATATACGAGATAGGTAATCAGTTGTGTCTCACGTTCGAACCCTTAAAAATGAACAATCACGCACCTGCCTACCTATCAACAATCCTATCCCACGCCCATCACTTTGATTCATTAAAGCTGCTCACACGCAGTTCAGTTCGCCCTCTCCGATGCCAAAAATCGCCCTCGACGTATGTAAACAATCTATTAGTATGGCCAGAATGCGCGTCGCGGCTATTTTAACGCTGCGGAAACTCACATATATAGGTATTACACGTGTATAATAATTGACGCAATTGCGGTCTTTGTGCGCAGGGAGTACTTCGAGCTGATGAACGGGCTGCTGGTGCTGCAGTACCTCATGGAGAGGCAGAGGATACCCATCTTCGAGAGCATATCGGCCGCGCTCAATTGTACGTCCAAGGTGAATTGACCCCCCGTTCATTTATTAATTGTCGTTGTAATGGTAATATAGAACACGTGTGTGGCTGTGTGTTGGGGGGTGAACATTCATTGTGGGAGGTATATAATAATGTAGTTTATTGAGAAGCAACATTGATGTCTACGTGAATATTCTTTATACATGTAAAAGTTTATTAATAGTGTTGTGGTTCTGAATATTTTTAGAAAATATAATAAATTGTCAAAAGATACATCTTGATTCGTTTTTAACAATGCTCATTGCTTTTAAATTTATGAAAATGATGATGAGGCAGTGAATATTCAAGTATATTATCATAAATACGTATTGTTATAGTGTATAATAATAATAATAATGTTGCTTGTAAGCGAACGAGGAAAAAAACAGTATAATAAAGTAACAGCTTAAAAACTTTTATAAATAAAAAGCCTTCAAAGTTCTTGAACCTTTTGCTCCGTGTTTACGAATACCACGCAAAACCTCAACTTTATTATTATACTCTACATTTAGTCTTTATTCGTCGCAAAATCTTATCTCGCGTGCAGCACAGCACACACACACGCACACGTGTATATGTATACTAGCAGGCAAAAAAGCACTTGACGTTAATAATATCGTTGTTTTCCACTATTTTTTTTTATTCCCTCTCTCTCCCAAGATTCTTCGCAATGCAGTCAACGTGCAAGATTTGCATGGCGAGGACGGAATCAGGCCATCTAGAATCTCATTCGGTCAACACGGAACTGATGTCACGTACGTATGCGCAGCGCATATATATTTGTACAACGCGTCCTCTATGTACAAGCGAATGCGTTTTTCTTCCGCTATAGACGAAGCTTTTCACGGTATTTTTTTTTGTTCCTTTCCAGAAAGCTGAGAGAGGCGTTCAAAGCTCTGGATAGCAACGACACGGGTACTATTAGTCTGGCCGAGGTAGGTGTTCCATTCCAAAAAATTATCTTATCATATTTTTTAATGTGTATATATGGAGGTTTGGTAGTAACGCATTTATCTTTCGTTGCAGGCGCTGATGATACTACAGAGTAATGGGAAGTGCAGCATACCGGTTTCGGAGCTGCGCAACGTCCTTAACAAAGCTGGTACATTGTTTTTTTCATTTTCCTTTTTTTCTTCTTCTCGTAATTATTACGCCGTTGTTGACGAGCGTGAAGGTGCGATAGACGGAAAGACATGAGGGTATGGAAGAATGCGCGAATATATTTGTTTTACGCGATAAATTTTATAAACAATTGAAGAGATGTCGATAGTGCGGATGGAGATTTGAAAAGCAAATGAACGATTTACAAGTACAAATGATTCACAATCGAGATTAATGTATCTGTAATGAATTATTGAAGAACTTTTGTTTACTGAATTCGAATCAGCTGTATCGTAATTTGCATTCGTAATACTATAAATTCATGTATCCTGTGCGAATTGTTAATATGAATCGATCCTGAGGGGAGTATTTCAACGGGGTCATTGTATTTTTTTTTACGTGACGCATACGTATGTTTATAACTATACAATCAAACGGAGTCATCGAATTCATATCCTTTAACCATTATTTCAATTTCAATCATAACGTTTTAATGCTTCCTAGTACAGACTTGATTAAAAGCGTTTGAATCCGAACAGGTACCTCTCCTCATCTATCATTACATTATGACGCGATGTTCGATGAAACAGTGACATCACGCGGCACTTGAATTATTAAATTTCAACGTGTCTGCCGTATAGTTCTTGTCTAGAAAAACAAATTGCCATCGAGCCGCGATACCATCTGCTAATTGCATCGATTAAACGCAAGGAAGATCTTAAATCTGCGTACAATTGAAACGTTGTATCGAGCAGTGCTGCACGATAGATGGTTTGATTCATTGAAGAAAGAAACCGCGCGAAATAGTCCAAAATAATAATGTGTCATTTCTTGAAGCAATTTCTCTCGTGATATCATTGTACGGAATAGGAAACATCACGATGAGCGAATAATCTAACCAACCGTTATAATTAATTCGCTTATTCCGCGTATAGATACGATCGTTGAATAATAACCGAGAGTGAATCGGTGCTGCCATACTTCAGGTTGTATGACCCGTAACATCCCATTCAATTTTAACGCTAAAACTGCGATAAATAATTATATAAAGCGAATAATCAATGTTGGCATATCTCGTTTTAAAATCATCAAAATGAACAAATTTAGACATAATGACAATTTTAAAACGAGATATGCCAATTCTACAATTTTGCTTTGATTTCCAATTTTTAAAGCTTATAATATTCTTATTGTATTTATAAATACAACCTTACTTAGCTGCGTTCAAGAAAAATTCTCTCTTTAGAAAATGTACCCACGTATTCGATGAAATTCTTCATAATCAAAGCCTTTTTTACGATGTGTTGCAGATGTCCACGACAAGTCGGTGATCGAGAAGTCGCCGGGCAACGGCGAGCCCCGCGAGCAGCGCATCGACTTCGAGCAGTTCAGCGCGATAGCCAGCGAATGGTCGTGGCGCTTCAAGAACAACGGGGTCAGCTGCGAAAGTGAGATACCTTCAGTTTGGCGTATATTATGTAGGAAGGCGTCGAAGTTTCTGCGCAGAGCTTTCATACACCCTTTTAATCGTTTCCTAGGTATTTCAGTACAAAAACAACAAACAAAACAAAAAAGATGTCTGTCAGTGATGTGATGATTATTATTATTATGTGCAATTTTTGTTCATTTCTTTCACTGCTTACTTATTTTATTATTGTTTGGTTCTGTTGAGCTTTGTTTCTGCGATCATGCAATCTTGTTATATGTCAAGATTTATAGCGTTAATTTATGATCACGATATGTTGATGCTGTGACAATATTTATTACGCAGTATTTTTTTTTTTGCTATGTCACAAAGGCTTCTTTAATTTTCTTTATTTTGTTATAAAAAGCACGCGCAGAAAAGTTCGAGATATTGTTTTATTGTAGTTTTGATCGTAGATGCATTTGACATCTTTATTAAGGAGTATTTATGGTTTTAGATTGGACCAATACCATTATATCGGATTCCGAAAAGAGGGACCTGTATATCGGCGTGATAGGCAAGGATTTACTTTGGCTGGAATCGTCAGCGGTACCGTTAGTTGAGTAAGTTGATACCATTTTTCATAATTTCAATATTTTCTTAAATTATTGTTGACTACGCAGCTCACGATAGTCTTTATAGCCGATTATAGTAATAAAGTTTATTGTTCCGAGTAGAAACGTTAATCCACGAAAATATCAATTTATTACTTAATTATAGTTTTAAATCTATTAATAACTGTATACTTCTCGCTTGAGCTAAAAATAAGAAGCCATATATTATTTATAACGTTTTTCATTGCTTATTCATGTAACGACATTGTTTTCAGGTCCGTGAACTTAACGCTTTATCGTCCAAGTACAAATGAGTATAGTGCTCGAGTATTACCTCTGGAGTTGCAGCGCATGAAGAATTCGCGATTGATAATGCTGGTGGTGCCGCATCACTCGCGCGGCATCGCAATAATGGCACTGGCCGCCCACTTGATCGGATTGCGCGCTAAACTCGTCCTCTGTGTTCAAGCTCTCCCCGAGGGTTTTACCGTGTCTGGCGAAAAGGTAAACAATCGCAATTTTTCTTTTTCACATTTTACGTTTAATGCTGGTTAGGATGTGAATTTAATGTGGTATAATTTGTGTTTCAGTTGACCGAGCAAGCAATAAAAGACTACAATAGGGGTAGAATATACTTGTCAGACATGGCGACGCGCGAAGGTGTACCTGTTTATGAAAATATCGCCGATGCCCTGCAGCACGCGATGCAAATAGTTCAAAAGAGTCCCCGTTGACACCGGCGGTATATAAATATATACGCTCGTACTTCTTAATTTTTAATCGTGCGCGATCCTCACACATACACAAAAAACACATATAAATATATACACACACGCGTATACACACAAAACAAGAAACCTAAAAGTATAGGCACTGCGAAAAATTCGACGAACTAATTTATTTTTACTCAGTCCTCACTATTTTATTTTATCGTATTTTATTTTTTATAATGGCGTGCCCATCTACCGTTGAAAGCTTTTTGTACTGAACGATGCTAATCTCTCTAAAGTAATTTTTAATAAGTACGCCATTTTTTAAATTGTAAGTGTATAAGTCGTGATGCGCTAGAAATGATAAGGGTTAATCGAACAGTTGATGTAGGTCTTTCATTGAGGATGGGAATTCGACGGTAGATAGACATTTTTTTTTAATCGAAGCTTGTATATCAAGTTGACAACTACACTGTAACCTTTTTTTTAATTTGTTGTGGATTGATTGATATATCCTTGTACATAGATATATTATCGGTTAATTCTAACGATTTAATAATTATTAATTCTTGATCTGAAAAGAAAGAGATATAAAGCGAGCATGTGGAAGATGTATGTTTTCAACGAACACGAGGGTGTTTTTGCACGAAAGTGAAAAAAGTGAAGTGACAAACTTTGTAAAAAAGATGAAACTGTGAAATCTCAAATATATTTTGTTACTATAAAGATTATGTCATAGCGTCATCGATGTCATATGTAAAATATTCGTGCGATTTTAAAGACGGCGAAGAGAAGAAGCGTCTTTTTTAGCGTCTTTCGTAAACGTGCTTAATTTTTTCAGACTTGATTTCCGTTCATAAAATGCGAATTCATGATGTACATGTATTTTTTTTTCTTTTATTTTCTCGATCTATTTTTGTATGCATTCATCAACGTATTACGTGTCTTGTAAAAATTAATCAATGTCGTAAAACATCAGCATTTATGTAAAAAGTAAATTACTTTCGACTTTAGTTCGAATAAAACATTCAACCCAGTTTAATTAGGTTTTTCTACCTCCGAGTAATTTTGTAAGCGAGGTGTTTTGTGGAACAAGCTTTTTATATTTTATTTGTATCAAATAAAGAAAAAATGATAAAAACACAGACATTACGCAAATATAATCTAAACTTGTTAGAACACATTTTTCAGTGAAATCAAAGTCGGACGAATATGGTGCAATTTCTCAATACGAAGTTGAATGAATGAGTGAACAAAATAGTAAAAATTGAAGTTTCATGTTTATGAAATACACCAATGGGATATATTATCTAAATGATAAAAATGATAAATTGTAAAACAATTACATTTTGCTACTAATAATAATAATAATAATTAATTTTTTAAATATTCATTTTTCAATTAACTTAAAAATATTTACTAATAATGTTAATATGGCTGAAAATAATTGTTATATGGAAAATTAATGGCAAAAGTTTTTGCTTAATGTAAGCTATTTTTACGAAAAATTCCATTTTTATAAAGAAGTAATTATCACTTAAAAACTTGCAAAATAAATTTATATATCAGGGTGTAAGTCTATAAAATAAATACCATTTTCCTGTT
The DNA here is from genome assembly GCA_030522985.1 of Torymus sinensis. Classification (NCBI taxonomy): domain Eukaryota; kingdom Metazoa; phylum Arthropoda; class Insecta; order Hymenoptera; family Torymidae; genus Torymus; species Torymus sinensis. The sequence continues at coordinate 7,847 of JAPYZP010001493.1, read as the reverse complement.
ATTTCCTATTTAATAAGAGTTCATTTATTTAAACCTCTAAAACCTATAAATTGAATTATCAATGTATCTATTGTCTATTAATCTTTTTTAAACTTATTTAAATATTTTTTATTTAAATTTCATTTAAAAACTATTGAAAAGATAAAATACAATTTTTTTTAAAATATTTTTCTTTTAAATTATAATTTATAAAATTTTAAATTGAAAATCTACAGTGTACGATCTCGAGCTTTTAATTTTATCCAATGCAGACATGCACTACTAACATTTTATGTATTGCTTATAAATTTAGGACTTGATAACGATAATTTTTTTTCAATTTTATTGTAAACAAATACTTAATGTTTAAAATACTTTGTCGATTTAAATGGGCGAAATTTATATCGAATCGAACATAAGGAATGTCTCGCGGCTAACTTCAATACGTTATTGTTGATTCACATTTTGCACGTGAACGTGAACGTCGTGAACGTCAGCACTCGGTAGTTCAAAAAGACTTAATAAGGCATACCGAATGTTTTACATTTTTGAAGTAAAGCATAAATATCTCAAAATAATTCGTAGAGCAACTATTGGTTAAGTGACCTACTTTTGCATTATAACCTTTTATATATTTTTAACAAGGTAAGCTCATTAAATTCTCTTCATAACAACTAAAGATTTTGTGTGAATCTCTATTTGTAGCCTTCAAGAGGCAATTACCATAATAGAATTTTCAACTTGCAATAAATTTTTTCTATAATATTTTAGAAAACAGTTAAAATGACAAAGCGACTGCAACCTTCCTGGAGTCCTCCAGAACGTAAGAGTGGACCTCCACTTAAATTGTATAATAGCTTGACTCGACAGAAAGAGGAGTTTGTTCCGCAGTATAGAAACAGAGTTTTGTGGTACAGTTGTGGACCAACTGTATACGATGCCTCACATATGGGTCATGCACGGTGAGTTCAGGGACATTAAATTTCATCATTTCTACACTGACCTCGCACAAGATATCAATATAGTATGAGAATTGCATCATCTTTATTATGATGCTTCAAAAGCTTCAAGCACATTGTCCACATGCTATTTAAATTTTTATATAGCTCTTGCATTCACATAAATTCTTCTATTTAAATAAATGATCTGTTCAGTATTAATTTATTTTTTTAATGTACATCTTTTCATAATTTATTGATATTAATTAATTTGTAAATTTTTAAACATATGCTGATAACCTTATTTTTTTTCACATTGAGAACATGAATAAAAAATATATAAATATTTTAGGTCATACATTTCATTTGATATTTTGAGAAGAGTTTTATCAGATTACTTCAATTATGATGTCTTGTATGTAATGAATGTAACAGATATTGATGACAAAATCATTAAACGTGCAAGACAAAATCATCTTTACGACAATTATGTTAGCGAGAAACATGGTCTTGATCAAATACTAAATGATGCCAAACAAGTTATGAAGACTTTTGAAGATACTGTAAAAAAGACAACAGATCCTGACAAGAAGGCGATGTATGAAAAAATGTTAATTAGAGTTAAAGAATCTATAGAAAAACTGGAGGTAGCTGTAAAATCAAATAATGAGGCTCAAATTAAAGAATGCCAAGAGGTAATGCATTTATTTCTATTAGAGATTATTTTACATGATTAGAGTGCACAGCAAACATACATACTAAAGTCTTGGAATTAATATTGTTCTCATTATGTGTTTCAGATTCTATTGAAAGAAGCAAAGGATCCACTGTCAGACTGGTTAGACAGGCAAAAGGGTGATACAGTTACAGAACATTCTATTTTTAGTAAATTATCACAGCATTGGGAAAATGACTTCCATGAAGATATGGATGCTTTAAATGTAAATAACTGCATGAGTAATATATTAATCCGTTTATAAAGAAATGATCTAATTTAGAAATTCAATTCAAACTTTAGAAATATTTAAATTTATTTAATTTTTATATCCCTCTGAATTACAGTTCTCCATTACACATTTTAAGTTTTATAAAATAGAAATATTGCAAAGTTTTAAATAGTTATTATTAATCATTGTAAATTATTTTTTGCAGGTGCTGAGACCAAATGTTCTTACTAGGGTTAGTGAATACGTTCCAGAAATTGTAGCATTTATTGAAAAAATTATTGCCAATGGTCTTGCCTATGAAAGCAATGGCTCTGTGTATTTCGATGTGAAAGGATTTGACAAAAATGATAAACATTACTATGCTAAGTTAGTACCAGAGGCATATGGTGATACATCCTCACTGCAAGAAGGAGAAGGTATTTAATTGTTAAAACGATACTTGTAGATTATTTGATTAAGTAACATTTTAACGTACTCGATAAAACTTAAGTCAATAATTAGAACAAGTGTTTTCAAGGAAAGAATTACTTTCCTCATTACAACTATTTTCCTCAATTTATCTTATCTCGTATACATCAATTTTCCTCAAATCTTCGAATTTTTAACGACTCTAATTTATTAGAATTTATCGTCTGATAAAACGAAATGACCAGTGAATACAATAAATTATAACAGATTGCACAATTTATAATCCACATTTGTTTTTTCTATAACACCAGGTGACTTGAGCGTCTCAGTAGACCAGTTATCAGAAAAGCGCTCGCCCACGGACTTCGCCCTATGGAAATCCTCGAAAGCCGGCGAGCCCTGGTGGGAGTCACCATGGGGCAAGGGTCGTCCCGGTTGGCACATCGAGTGCTCGGTAATGGCCTCGGCTATCTGTGGCGAGAGCTTGGACATCCACACCGGTGGTGTGGACCTAAAGTTTCCTCACCACGACAACGAGCTCGCGCAGGCCGAGGCGTACTTCGAAAACTCGCACTGGGTCCGTTATTTCCTGCACTCTGGACACCTCACCATCTCTGGCTGCAAGATGTCCAAGTCGCTGAAGAACTTTATCACGATCAAGGAGGCGTTGACTAGGCACAGCGCGAGGCAGTTGAGGCTGGCGTTCCTGCTGCACTCCTGGAAGGATACATTGGATTACGGCGAGGCCACGATGGAGATGGCTGTGCAGTACGAGAAGTTCCTGAACGAGTTCTTCTTGAACGTGAAGTGCAGGATTAGGAAGATCGGCACGGTTGGCACGACCATTAACACTTTCCAGAAGTGGAGCAATTTCGAGGTAGAGCTGAATAATAAGTTCTGCACTGCGAAGGATGATATTCATAATGCCTTGTGCGGTTGGTAGATTTTTATTTATTGCTGATTTGTTTACATTTATTGTGATGAACTAATGAAATTGGTTTCTTTTTACAGATAACATCGACACGAGAACCGTACTTGATATTATAAGAGAATTAGTAGCTAACTGCAATATTTACGTAAAAGACTGCCAAAATCCAAATACTCTACTGCTAAGAGATATTGCCGTTTACATAACGAAGATATTAACCGTTTTCGGAGCTATTTCCTCTCACGACGCTATCGGGTTTCCGCTTGAGGGTGAATCTCAAAATGTAAACGTAAGTGTATAAAGCCCTTTCAAAAATTTAATTTTTCTAGAGATGCATGAAAAAAAGTCGTTAGGACATATCGGAACTTATCTATAAATTACATACTTACCATCAATGTTGTATCTATTCTAACTCACCCTTATGTTATTCCAGACGGAGGAAACGATAATGCCTTACTTGGAGATCCTCTCAGACTTTCGTGAGAAGGTGCGCGGGCACGCACGAACGCTCAAGGCCACGGATATCCTTCAAGAATGCGATAGCTTGCGCGACGACGTTCTCCCCAACGTAGGTGTGCGCCTCGAGGACGAGGAAGGCGCCGGCTCGCGCGTCAAGCTTGTCAACAAGGAGGAGCTGCTGAAGGAACGCGAACAGAAGAAGCGACTGGAGGCTGAGAAGGCAGCGGAGAAGGAGAGGAAGAAGGCGGAGGCTGCGGCTGCAGCGGCGGCTAAGGAGGCACAGAAGAGAATTCCACCCACGGAGATGTTCAAAGGGGAGACTGATAAGTACTCGAAGTTCGATGAGAACGTGAGTTGGATATTTTTGTGTTTTTAGGGTTATTTTGAGAAGTTAACATAAGTGATCTATAAAAATAGAAGTGTAATTTTTGTTAATCTGATTAGGTTATTAAATTTAACATTTGTCGAGGATATCATTATTGAATAATATTCTCTGCATAATGGATGGTTAATTAATTTTAGAATTTTATATTTCTAATAAACGAAATTGTACTGAAGTGCCAATTGAAAATTGTGAAGAATAAATTATTTAATGCACTATTTAGAATCCTATTATTATACTTATCAATTGAACACATTAATATATTGACTTCTTATAACGATGTATTGATTTTAGGGTCTTCCAACTCATGATATTGAAGGAAAAGAAGTTAGCAAGGGTCAGGTCAAGAAATTACAAAAGCTGCAACAAGCCCAAGAGAAGAGGTACAAGGAGTACCTCGCGAGTGTGCAAAACGGATCATAAACAGAGTCGATGTAACTAAAGGAGGGAAATTGTTTCTATTAATGTCATCAAAAATCTTTCGGCAGAAATGCAGTGCATATAATAATACGTGAACGTACTCGGTGATGTTTGTAAGTGATGCTGCCTTACGTTATCTGTGCGTGGTGGAAGCTTTGTTATAAAAGCTTTTACATTGTGAAACATTTTTTGGATTTTTTTATAACGTTATTTATGATGTACCGGTAAACACGGCTTATTTTAAAAAGATATAATCGAGCACGGAACTTTAAAAAAAGTTGCCTACAAAAGTATTTTCTTAGTATATAAACTTATTATTTCTTTCGATAAAAAGTGGAAGCTAAAACTGATATACAAAAGATAAAAATAAAAATACATCATTATATATTAAATTTGTTGTATTTGATTAAATTTGCACCCACACAACTTTATTTATACATCCTATAGTTTGTATCCTAATTCTGTTGATTATAATTTTTTACTGCATTTTTTCGATTATGGCACTTGATATAGATATTAAATATATCAATTTATAATATGCAATTCAATTAATATTTAATAATGCTAGTTGATGTATTTTGTAATTTTTTTTAGATAATATAATTTAAAACTTTTTTTTCTCAAATCACCTTAATTTACATTAATTAGCTTTAGAAAATATCAGTCGCTCTAAAAAAATTCTCTGAAGGATACATAGCAAGTTCTTTTACGTATTTATTGACTTATGGTAAAGTTTTTAGATCAAAAGAGCCATTAGGTCCTTTACACTCACTTTGATAATAAATCATTAAAAGAAAAATATATATATTTTAATGTATGCAAAAATAAGACATTGCCCTCCGTAATAATTTTGGATTAGTATGTAAATTTGCTCAATCGATAAAATTATGACATTTTTATTTTATGATTATAGACATTATAATAGGATCTGTAAATAATAGCAAATAATGCAATATTGGTCCATAATTCAAAAGCAATTCTCAATTAAGGTCTCAAATACTCTCTCGTGCCTGGCCGTTCACATTTTGTTTAATAGGGAAAACTTTTGAAGCGCGCAAACCTGTCTCGCTCTTGTCGACACGCCGATATATCTGCACTGATAGCTCGAAAACATTTCTATACAAAATACGATGACTAAAATCCCTTCAATCTATACTTTCTTTCTTTTTATTATACGACGAGTATCAAGATTTCCTATACAAAATATCAGTTTTGCACGTCAATACAGTAATTTCGAGTTAATTATTGAAATTTTAAATACCATCAATATGTCAATTAAAAAATCCCTAGAATAATTACCCAAATTGACGCAGCATAAATAACGCGATTAAAATTTAAAAATGATCTATTTAAACTACAAAAAATAAAATTCCCCTCTAAATCCGATAAAAATCCAATCCAAACCCGTACACTGCACACAAACCGAAACGAACAAAAATCCATCTCCCTCCACACACACACACACACACACAAGCACGAGCTAGACACGCGGCAGATCGGTTTAAAACTGACAAACAAATAATCGAAGCCTTTCTCTCGCTCCTGCGCCGCGCGTCGTGGCCGGAAGGGTTTTATTTAAAAGTTGGAAAGCCCTGTCCAACTTGCTAGCCGCGGGATGTCAGAGAGCTGCCTTCGAATTCAATGCGCGATGTGAATGCCGCCTGTTTCTAAAGCCGTCAATGTCGGCGCAAAAAGTGCCGCCGCCGCTGATAAGCGCGCCGTTATATAGCGTGTTGTGGCGCCGCAGCGACGAGCTTGAGCTTTAACCGGTTGATGTGCGGGACGGGAGGCATGGAGTTGGCTTCCGTTTCGTTGGGGTTTTTTTCACTTATGGAAAAAAGATTTTGTTGGTTTTTGTTGTCAATTCAGAGAAATGTTTATTATGCTTGACTTCGATTCATGGTACCTGCTAATAGGATGATTTACATATCTATAACGTACTACGAAGTTGGATTTTACTTCTCCGAACGTATGGTCGACATAAGAAGCGGTATAAATAAATAATTTATGCAGAGCTTTATTAAGTCTATAAGCTTGCTTTGAAAAGATAATGATATAGTGTTTGTTGACTTTGCATAGTTGATATTGTTGGTTTGAAAAGCTCTTGTTCTTAGCCGCAAAAAGTATTTTTTACTTGAGAAATTATTGGCGTATTTTGCTTCCTCTTAGTGAAGCTTTGTGATGGTGCAACATTTTTTTTTTCTATAGAGAACATGGTAGAAAGGTTGTAGACTACATTTGCAACCTACTATACACTAACTTTTTAAAAAAAGTTCCATACCAATTATATATTTTAGATATTATCTGTTTCCATTTTTATTATTATGAAGCTATTTTCGGGATCCATCCCTGCTGAAAATATACACATGTTAAATGACATGCTTTATCGTGTGGAAAATGTGCTCCCATAAGCGTGTGTAAATCACGTGTTGAAAGCGCATGGTAAAATCGTCACGCTTTAACGCAGGATTTAGCATGTGCTCAGCACCTGCTTTTTAAACGTACTTCGTTGAAAATAATTAAGTACGTACTTTTGATATGTAATTTGATTGTATTATAACCTATCAAAATTGCCTAACAGAAGTACGTGATGTGACAAATTTGAACGCTTTGATGCGTATTGTTGATACGTGTTTTAGCTAGTACGTATCCAAATTTTAAGTTTATTTATTTATTTGCTTATTTATTTAATAAATTAGTCGGGCCTAAGACCTTAATACAAAAGGTTTATAATAAAATTCGTTGCTAGAGGTAACATGTCACGCAGGTAAGAAAGATAAAATAAAATAAATATAAAAAAAAAATTGAAGTGTAACGCTTAATACCGCAAAGTCACTGAATGATGAGCCGATTTGAAGGCGAACCGTATAGGAATAGATATTAGTAATCCGGGAAAGAAGTATGTTAAGTTAATATTTATTCACTGAAACTTTGTGAAACATAACTGTTTATATTAGAGTCGTCATAAATGGAAGTATTATGTGCGATAATAACACCAAAAATTGGACGTTTAACTATGTCATCTGTTTACGTTCATTTGCTAAAACATAAACAAAACATTATCTATGACTAAACAGTCCTTATCTTGAGCCGCAGCACCATATTTCACCCGTGCATGCTCTGACGTAGTGGTTCACAAAATCGTCAAACAAACAAAAGAGAAATTTTGATACGTACCAAAAATATGTATCAATGGTATAGAAGAATAGTATCTTATGCACCAAGGGCGCAAAATGACGCGTTCTCGGCGAGTTCGAGTTTTCGGGCACGAGCGCAGCGAGTGACCTAAAAGAACTCGCCTGGACGCGGCATTTTTCGCCCGCGGTGCATACACTATTTTTTAACACGAAGGACGATACACAATTATTATAAATAATACAATATTA
>JAPYZP010001492.1:0-35549 GCA_030522985.1 Torymus sinensis | reverse complement strand
ATTACAAAGAGACTACTCTTTATACAAACAATCCTTGCGTCTCCACTCAAACAATTTTCTCAGTTCTCTTCAACTAAAGAGAAAAAAAAATGTTTCCAACCAAACGAAAGAGCAAAAAGTAGGTCAGGAGAAAGGGCGTGCGAGCCCTAAAAAAAGCGTCACACACTTCAAAAGGGTTCGATGAATGTAGTCCCACCTACGGCGCGCGCGCACACGCACGCGAGCTGGAAGAAAGACAACGCGCGAGCGCGGGCTCGATCTCGATGAATGAGGGAAGGCCGCCCGGCGTGCGCGCGGCGGTCTTATCGGCGTCTACTCAGTTCCGCTGTTCCCCTTTCCCGCCGCCCCCTCACTCGCTGAATGAAGACGTGAATTATACACCGTAATGGCTTTCGGCTCGCGGCAGCCGTTTCAGGCTGGCGGGAGTCGTCTTCTTAAATTATTTCGCGAGTTCCGGGTGCCGTGCACGCGAAAACTTCCGCAGTTAAAGCGATTGCGAGGGAGGGAGTTTGGTGGAAAATGGTCCCCGCCTTTTTTCTCCGTTTACGTGTTTATATACGTTCGAGAGGTTTGGAAGGAAGCTTTTTTCGGCAATTTTTTCGCAATAATTCGTGATTTCGTCCTATAGGTTTTCAACTCTAACTTTGTAACAGAATATTATGAAAAAGTTAGTCAGCGTATAATGTAATGATAATCATTGAAAAAGAATTTTTACGATTTCTTGACTGCAGTAATGAGGCCAGTGAATTGATCTCGACAAGCGACCTCTCAAACTTTCAGAAAGTTATAAATGAGATTTTTATAAAACGATTAATTTTTTCGACCTACTTATTCAACTTCGCAAGAAATATATGTCCATTAATCGCCCGCAATTATAATAGATCAACTGCGAAAATAAATTCAAAGTTTGGAATACAGCGCGCGAAAAATCAATATCGGGATTCAGCTATAAAATCTCAACCCTCATTATTACCATTCAATATTGATTAATAGCGGGCATCGAATGTAATATATATTATGTGTTTAATTAAACTGCTTCCACTCGACTCTTCTCAAATAAAACCGTCGTACCGAAGAAAACATTCACTCGATCAATTTCGAAGCATCGCATGAGCTATATTCAATAATTTCCACTTAATCTTATTTCTTGATGTTATATACCTTATAGGGCCATTACGCTATAATAGCTCCCGCTCATTCTTTTCAAACCAGGCAATGACGTCTTTGTCAACATAAATTTTTTATCCCCAAATTTAACGACGTTCATAACCTCTATAATTCATCATACAATAACCACCCAGAAGCATCATTAACCTATTCGCCTTACCCCGTCGATAAAAAGTCCCGGCGTAAACTCACTGCTATATAATATACGAATACAGCCTTATATAAGTGTATACCCGCGCGCGACGGAATGCGCGCACACGCCTCACCGAAACGACACGCACACGCATACACATGTGCCCCGCCGATGCTATTTTTAGTCGGGCATCCCGTTCGCGACCCCGAAATAGCATGAGGCAGCACACAGCGCACTGCTTTAATAATTCAGATTTCGGCCAAACGAAGTCTTCGATACGTAATCGAATGAGAAGATCGCTTCTCCCCCCATTCGGACGGCACCTTTTTTTACCCTCTTTTCTTTTTTGTTTTTCCTCCCTCTCCGAGTACACAGCGATAGGTATAACGCGTTCCCTGACCTCGCGCGTCTTTTGTATGGCTGACGCGTAGCCCTCTTCTCCCGCGGATCGATATGGGGGGCATGAATAAAAAATCTTTATTTTGGCGTTTCAAGCTAGGGGAGGCAATGTGCTGCTGGTGGCCGCGGCGGGGATCTGCGCCTGGCGGATTTTCTGTTGGTAATACTGAGTATTTATTTTTCAAATGTGCAGGTTTTTTTGAAGATCCGGCGAGTCATGTACTTTTAAAAGTCGTCTACCGCCAATATCTATAAAATAGAACTTTCACTTCCCTCTAATTATCATCAATGAATAATCAACTTCCATAGAAACTATTTTGTTATTGTAGCAAGAAGTGAGAGGGTATTTAGAATTCGCATACCTATATTGGAGTAACTTGAAATTAAAGAGAAGATATACTTAAGAATGTTGCAGAGTGATTATTTTTAGAAACAAATTTTATGCAAAAATCTTTAAAAGAAATGGATCTTTATAATTTAAATTAATTCAACAAGAATTGAATTAATAGCCAAAACGCTAAATTTCGTTTAATACCGACATTATTAATTATTTATTAGTATCTCAATACCGAATCAACGAATTCTCATCGCTAATAGCTGTTGCGATCATTCACGAGCATTTGCCATATAATGAATTACTTCCGTATAGTTTGAAGGAATATGAGATTCCACCGCTCGCGATTTCAGTTCCTTCTATATTATAAGAATCTGGAGATCTGATTTTATAATGAAAAAATACTTTTGTTCAATGAAAAGATTCGTTTCAAATTATAATATAATTGACATTTAGTTTTTAATTAAAAATACAGATACACAAATATACACTATGAGAAAAAGCCAATTAATTATTTATAACTGTAATTTTGTTTAATAACAAATGATATCATAACTCTACAGTATTGTTAATTAATTATTATAATATACAATGAAGTCCAAAGTGTCAGCGCTGAAACGATTCCCAGCCACCATTTCCCAAATTAGGAGAAGAGAAAAAGTATTTTTCTACCGAAAATCGAATATCCGGTGCAAAACGAGACGGAGTCAGCCTGGGAATTCTCGTCCTAATTCGGTTCCGGAGAGAGACAGACCTGCGTCAGCCCCGTGGATGTACGGAAGCCGACAGCTATATCTTCGTGCTTTGAGAGAAGACTAATGCTGGCTTTCGAACGGCTGTTTCACATTTTACGCGGAGTAAGCGTGATTTTTATGGGTTTGAATAGCGGCTGTTAGATTTCGCTGATAAAAGTTCGGATATTTCGGAGGCATTAAATTTTAACGCTGAGCAATCGTATGGATTTGGAGTATACAGTTTCACTTATATTTCAAATAGTAATTGGTCAATAGATTACTATGGAGAAAATTTTTTACGGTTTACAAATCGATGAAAGGCAATTTCTAAAATTAAGTCATTTTTGCGTAAAAAAAGAGGATTCTTTTACGTAGTATGCAAGATGATTCTTTTCTATACACGTACGCTCGTACACGTAATAAAAGGGAATTTCCACACGCACAAGGGGGGAAAACGGGAGAGGAAATGTGATCGTAAAAGGTTAAAGGAAACGCTACTAGGTTCATTAATGTCATCTAATAGTGGACGCACGTGATTGGACGTATAAGTAGAGCTTTCAGCTTGTTTTTTACTCTACCGTAAAAGAGACGTTATTTGAAAAAAAAATCTTATTGTAATACAAAAAATCAGCCGACGTGTGCAAAAATCGAGTCTGACTATGTTCGACATGTATCTACTTGTTTTATTTTAAACTACAACGTACCATATTCACAGAGGTTTTTTTACTGAAATAATAGTTACCTGCCACATTTTATATTTAAGACAACAAATGTTTCTTAAGAAACTAATTTACAAGCCGCATAAAAATCCTGGACAATCTTGAATCAGCATTTTTCAAAAAATACTTACTCATCCCCGACCTCGGAGAATAAAGTGCCCCTCTTCTTTTCAATCTCGCCACCTATCAAAATTTCTTATCAAAACCTAACTGCCTGTGCCACTCCTTAATAATCAACCCCTTCTTATACCCTCGCCCGCCCCTAATAGTGGACTTTTCGCGTGAGCGCGCGTGAGAAAGCGAGCAAGTTGCTTATACCTCGCGTCCCTACAGCGATCGTAAAAGACTCCGACGGAGAGGAGTAGCTGCTAGCTCGCGGGGATGGATTCATTTTTTATCATCTGCTTACTACGCGTGCGGGGGCGAGAGCAGCGCAGTTTATCGCGCGGTCAGTGGCTCTCTCTCCCTCTCTCGCGCGTAATCGTGCGAGCACGCGGGATACGGTATATTCGGGGTTGTATACTTTTACGACGGCACTACGCTTTCATTGCGTGAGAATTATTCCGATGACCCGGGGCTTATCGCGGGATATTTGGTATATGGAACTGGAAAGCCGGTTGGTTGTGCCGTGCGTGGTTGGGCGAGAGAGAAAGGGGAGAGGGAAAAGAGTGAAAATTTTCCTGTGGAATGAGGGAGTTATGGATTTTTCAGAGGGGGGTTGTTTTTCAGAGGAAACTCGAGCGAAATTGGATAATTTTTTAGCTTATGCGTGTCTTGGAAACGAGGTACAGTGAATTGGAAAAGTAAACGGAAAAAGTTCGTGTAAATATGTACAATGTGCCGATGAAGTAAATGTGTAGGGGCTTTTATTACATAATTGTTGGAAAGAAATTGCAAAGTAAAGTTATTTGTTCTAAGTAAAATATTTATGATATATACATTTTATAAATGAGTCGTTAATAGGCCCCGGTGGAACGTCGTTTTTCCCATTAATTGGAAGACATTCAACTGAAACTGATAGCTTACTAAAATATAAACAATAATTACACTCTAAAAAATATTTACGTCAGTCCTTTCGCAGACATTACATAGAATGTATTTATTGTCATTAGATTCTATCTCTCTCGCACCTCATCATAATAACAAGTCTTCTACTGGCGATTTCCTGACTTAAGGAAATTGATCAGCTTTAATACCGGTGATATTCGTACTCAACATCAAGCTTGCGCTAGTTTTTGAAAAACTCATTCTATTTTTTCATCTGTTAAATGTTCGAAAAATGCAGGAAAAAGCGTTTCACCGAGAGGTATAAATTGGACAAGAGAAGTTCCCATTTTATAGCTAATTTCAAATATATAAATAACCAGTTATTAGTTATAAAATGTTTTGAATTACCACCAGGTGGTCGAATAAACATATATATTGTGGAGTATCTATTACATATACTATGTGAACTTTGCAGCTTGATCGATGAACCAAGGAGCATATGAATTTTAATTTAATTTATGTATAACGTTATGAATTTAGTAAAGCTAATTATATAGTTGAACAGTTAACATGCATTCAAAATCCAAATATCTGAAGATATAATTTAAGAAAAACAGTTTATAATAAATTTATCTTATGTTATTACTAGAACGTGAATTAACAGCAGTAAGAATAGTAATGATTGATGATAGGCGAAAACGTAATTTCTTATTCCCCGAAAAATTGATGTGGTCGAATTCTCAAAGGGTGGCTACTTGTTAGCTGCCTGCAAGGAATTTCATTCTACGTTGAGCACATTTATTAAGGGGTCCCATCGAGAGTTCCAGAAAAAGCCTTTTCTGCTTCCTATTTGATTCTGCAAAATTTTCGTCTCTACTACCTCTGGTCTACGAATTTTAGCTATTTCAAAACAGAATTCAATTTTCAGTTTCATATTTGCTTTTTTCAAAACATTTCTGAAAACAAGGATGAAAAATATTTTTAAATCTATAGTTTAGAAAATATTTTGAAAGTTTCTAATTCAAAATTGTTGGTGAATTTAATAAAAAAAAAGGAAGAATGAATGGAATCTTTTTTTCGATTATAATCTGATCGGAAGATGCCGAGTATTCAATAAGGATCCGTATTCCCGTAAGAGGCAGGGATAATATTTTCCCGAAAAGATATCTCTCGGCTGTTCGAAAGAATGCCGATGACCACCGAAGCTTGAAATTGACTTCGTATGTTAGTTTTATGTTCTTCGACTGTAGCGTGAAAGTAATTTTGCTCTCATTTAAATTCGTTTTGTTATTTTATCAATTAAACTTTTCTGGATTCCTTATTTAGTGACTAAAAAAAATGAGTATACTTTGCATACATCAACGAAAAGTTTTGATGTTTGTCTGGCAGGAAAGTAAATCATTTAATATGTACGGAAGGAATTCATTATTTTTCCCTATTTTGGAATCTTATACGAAAACTTAATTCGACGAGCAGGCAAAAATAATCCTGATTCGACTGCTTGCTGATATCGCATAGATAAGCAGAAAAGAATGAGACTCCTTTCATCGGCGTTTACGGCTTCATTTTTCGAAGCATCGATTTACAATTTAATAGAAGCAGATAAATACAAACGGATAGATCGTCGATATGTAAATTAGTATCGATTCGGGTGCAAAGGTATATCGAGGGATTCAAATGTATTCACCAGTAGTGCGCCTTTTGGTAACGCGAATGGGAAGAACATCTTTCCTGATATTTCTTGATACATTTGCATGAGTATCTAGATGCAGCGTCTACACAAAATACGAGCGGATGTAACATTTTTTCCATTCCCCGGGAAGATTTCCCACGTATATGTGCTGCGAGCGCACGAGAGCGTAGAAAAACAACGTTTTTTATTTATCCTCTTTTCCGAACGGTGTTAAATTAAATTGAATATTCGATATGACAGTGGAGTGCTATTATATGTCGTGCATTGAAAATCCTATCATCATATAATCTTTCATTTTGATGAATAAACGCATGACAAAGGAATCAATGTTTAACGTATAAAATATCATATCGAAGTTAATCTGTGTAATACTTCGAACAGGATTGTATAAATAAATAAAACGAGAAAAGCAACGTATATTGTAATTTGTATCACTGCTTTTGCAATTATTTTTGACTGGATCATGTTAAAATAATTTATTATATAAATTTTAGAGTAGCTTTAAGTAGGGATTTTAAAATAATAATTTAATGCTTTAAGTTACTCACAAAAGCCTTTTAAAATTACTTCTAAAAATAGAAATAGACATTAAATTAATATACTAAATATTTCAGAATGTACTTACGATCTGCAAAATATATTTTCTTTCCTTAAACACTTATTTTAAAATCCCAAATTTAAAGTTAGTCCTTAGTTTCAATGAATCGGTGGACTATTCACAGATAAAGCTTAAAAAATGAGATTTCTAAATAAAATATGAGCGATAGTCATGAAACGATCGGAAAGCACATGATACCCCTTTACCCAATTTAATATAACTACGAAACTATCCCGTACAATTCGAACAATCTCATCCCCTCTAATCCGCTGCTACCGCAGCAAAAAGTCTCCCACGACGTTCTTCCCCCATCCGTCCTCCTAACGAGCTCGGTCACGTCTGTTGTCCCCTTCCTCTGCCACTTCCTCGATATCTCCTTTGTCGCCTCACGCGACTCAATTAAATTCCGATCGGCGCGAGTCTTCCCGAAACTTGAGTCATTCTCCGCTATACCAGCGCGCAAATAACTCTGAGAAAAAATATAGAACTCGGCAGCATTTGCAAAGTCGCGTCACGCGCTCCAAGTTATACCGCTCTGTATTTCGAAGAAAAAGAGAGCTTCTTTTTTCTTCTTTTTTTCTCGGGGTGAACGATGCTCACACGCACGTCGCGGCATGTCGATAATGCAATATGCTCGCAGAGCATGTCTATCTCGGACGTGCGACGGCGGTTGATCGTGCGGTTCACATTATGGGAGTAGCGCGGTTGCCGCCGTCACCGGAACAGTCGTTTTTCCAAGTCGACGTGGTTTTACGAATCGCCGTATATATTTTGGGCCGAACGCGCGTGGGCAAAATGTGACGCGGAAGCGTTACGTTTTAGCCGGCGCGCGCTGCCTGGAATGCATTATTAGAACTAGAGGAAAGTCGATTTATTCGAGATAGGAGTGAAAAATCGTGAGGTTCGAAGTTTACGGTTAAATTGAAAAAAATGTTTCCTGTCAAAAAGTAAGCAATACTGAATAGCTGAGAAATGGAGATGAAGGTTGAAATTGGAAAATTCGTTAAAGCTGACAGGAACATGATCGAATTGAAAAGTGTTCTGTAGCAAGCGGAGTCGAAAAAGTTTTACATCTATGGATCTATGCGTTAAAAGAGGATTAGAAAATTGTATCTTTTGTTGGCTTCGGTCTGCACGAAAAATGGAAATATTTTCGATAAAATAGAAAATCAATAACTTCTACGTGGAACAATTTAAATATACAGATTTTCAAAATCTGTCTATATTGGGTAACCTAGTTTTACATTTAAAGCGGGTTTTTTCTTTTTCATTTAGGTACATCACTGATACTGCACGTAAACCACGAGGAGCAAAAGCGATAAATGTTATATTAGAACATGGTTAGCAAGGCGGAAGATAAGGGCAGGAAAGTTTTGTTTATTCCGTAAACATAAACGCGAGGCGGAGGATCGTCTCAAAATTTTACGAGTTTACTTGCGCAGGCATATACGTATGTAAAACTATGCCATGAATTTCAATGCTGTGGTAAATTTGGTTGCATAACCGAAGCACACAGTAAAATTCTCATCATGTCGCTAATACGAAACTGTTACGCTGCATCAACGAAACTTTTCCATGGCAAACAATTTACGATCGCGTAAAGCTTAATTTCTTGCGAATTCCTGGCGAAAATTCAAAAACTCAAGAATTTGACTAAAAAGTTTCGAGAGGCTTTTGTTTCCTTCGATTCCTAGGGCAATACAACAATTAATCGAAGCGAGAGGGAGGAGGCGATAAATTTTTAAAGTTTGCCCGCGAGCGCAAATAGAACGTCTTTGGAAACGCTCGATTGAATTTCAAGTTCGAGAGCAAGTTTCCTAATCACACACGAAGTTGGGGTAGACGCAGAGAATGGGCGAGGCGACTGGCGCTAAGGTGTGACGCCGCGACGTTACGCCTTAGTAGTTGGCCTAATAACTCATTTAGGCGTTAGAAGAGAATATTTGAGTTCTCGACGTCTATGGGTCACGTAATTTGTGGATTATGCGCCGAAATGTAATTTGCTGAATCATTGTTTCCTATCTATACAATATGTTGATGTGACATGTCATTCTATCTTATGAGGTAACACATATAAATAAGACATATTTTGTGCAATAATGTACCTTCATAAAAAAGAAAATTGCTATACTATAATTCGTTTGTAAATATCAAATTTATGTTGTTTCATTTTTTGTTCCGTAAGCTTTAGACAAGACTGTTTGCACTTTCGGTTCATTCATTTTTCAAGCGTGCATCAAGAAAATTAGAACTGACTAACTGATAATGTTTGCTCTTTGAAATACTGGACGTATGGAATATCTAACTAGAAAAGCTTTTTATACTTAAAATATTCATCGTAACTCACGTGCACTATTTTTACTACAGAATTTTAATCGCTAACTGTTTGCAAGTGACAATAATTTAACAATTCAACGCGTTAAAAACACTTTATTTAAATACACAAGATTAATTTAAAACTCTGTGTAAAAATAAAACAACGATATACTTTTTATCTTTATTACTGTACGTTTGTATAATAATGCAAGTACCAATAACAATCAAGAATTTCCGCTACCTCGTATTCTTTCGAAACTTTAAAAATCAATTTACCTAGAAAGTTTACATTTTCTCAGACTTTTTCAATATATACTTTTCTTTCAACTGAATATCTTTGAAATCTGATGAATCGTATCATTCAAATCGCCGACGGCGGCTCCCGTTTTGAGGCATCATCGCGCCACCCCCACTCTCATCGCCAACAATGCCTGTTAACAATGTGTCCGCCTTAATCCGCGCGGCGATTCGTCGTCCCCACGGCGCGGCCCGCTGTATAATCCGCCGGGGGACGTTTGCCACTGAGTGAGTATGTGCTGTATGTGTAGACGAGGAAGCGAGGGAACGTTTAGAAGGTGAAAAATTCGACCTGAGCCAATCGAGAAGATTTACGAGGCGCGTTAAATCAAGCCCTTTGTCGAAGTTTACAAAGGGCCCGCGACGCGCAACCGGACCATTCGATGTGGTTTTGAATGTGGAAATAAGAGCATTTTGTTTTTTCTCGATTTGGGATAGTAGAGATGGAAATTGGGCGAAACGAGTGACGCTGAGGTTGAGGTCGAGAGGTGTTAATATCGGCTGACCTGATAAGGAAAGTTTGATTGGATGTTACAGTAGAAGAGCTTTAAGAGGGAAATTTTGAAGCTACTTTGGGCCAAAAAGCTTGCGTCTTTCCTAGATAGGTTTATGTAAAACAAGTTCGGCTTATAACACTTTCCACTGTAGACACGTATTTTCAGCTTTTAGTGTCTGAAAGTTTCCGTTAAATAAAGATCGTGTTTTTTCGTATAGAATAATACATAAAGCAATAGATATTGCAACTATAACATATATAACAAATTAAAAGAACGCTTCGAGCCACACCTCGGGCAAAGTTCTTTGAAATACTACCTCCTAATACCTTTTATCGTATATACATAACAGCTTTTATTAAATCATGTCTCTATTTACTTTATTTATCTTATGCAGTTTAATTGGATTTTATCCTTTTGACGTGAACGATATTGAAAATCACGTGAAATTTCGTTTTACACGTCAGCGTATAAAATCAAATTTTCAAAGGCATTTTTAAATGTTCTAAAAACTTGTTGTGAATTTCTTTTCTATTGGTTTTAAGGTCGGTAAATACTAGCAATTCAACATTTACTTTGGAATAAGTACCAATAAAAATAAAAGTTTCTCATTCACGATCAAACCGTATCTTTTTATCTTCAACATTTTCCGAATAAAAAACTCTTCGCGAAACTTTTCCCCGAGCGAGACTCGAAGCATTTTTTCAAACCTCGTTCAAAGGACGTCTAGCCGTACACCCACCGCGACTCGCATCGAGCCCCCCAACCACGTCAATTAGCGTCAAGGAACCCTTTCACCGAAAAAAAATGTCCCACCTTCTCCTCGCGCCCCTCGCACCCCGTCGTCGGCCGTCGCACGACGGCTCTCTAAAGTCCCCATCAGCTGCAATATCACGTCGTCGTGGCTGCGCCGACAACAATGGGAGCCGACGATTCCGTCCCGTAGGAAAACACCGGCGAAGAAACATCGTAATCTCGGCGCACGAGAGAAAAGCGTGAAACAAGAAGCGCGGAGAGAGAGAGAGAGAGAGAGAGAGAGAGAATCGCCGTCCCGGACGTCACTCATTTTCGCTCAAAGCCGATTATCCGGCCGCCGCCCGAGAAAACGAGGCGTCTTGAAAGTTTCCACGCTCACTCGTCGTGGTAGTAGTGCTGCGTTCGTTTCTCTCTCTCTCTCTCTCTCTCTCTCTCTCTCTCCCTTTCTCCTCTCCGCCTCTCCCGTTCGCGCTGATTAATTAACGATTTCACTCGGAAAGGGGAACATCGATCCACGCGCGCGCCAGCGAGAGAGTGTTTTTGCGAAAGTAAGGGAGGTGGGAGCACACGTGTCGACGCGCAGCTCGAGCTGATTAATGCTCGTAAACGCGAGGGTAAGAGTGAGAGAGGTAGAGAGAGGGAGGGAGAGAGAGAGAGAGAGAGAGAGAGAGAGGAATTGAACGGATGCGCGAGAGGAGGGTATCTCTTACACAGGGATGAGCTAGCTCGAGCGCTTTGATTTGAAGGAAGGAATTTCGAGTGGGGGTATCCGAATATGAGAAATATTTGCTGGAATAGTTTATACGTGATACTTGTAATGAAATTGCAAGAATTCGTGAGATACGTTTCATTGCCAGAAAATTGTCGCATTCCATATAAACTTGTATTTATAGTCTATAGGTGAGTAGAATAAAACTACGAGAGAAAATAATAATAGCAGGTTATGTACATTCAAATGCAATATATTTACTTATGGAGTTATTAAAATTAGAAATCAGTTTTTTTACCACACGTTGTCCTATATTAATAGAAAGTTTAGGAATAGAAGAATTTATCCTCGGCTGCGATAAAAAAAGCCTATCTCAGCTTCGCGTGGAGTAAAGTCCTATCTCGACTTTCTTACGCGCGAAGCCGAAATAGGACTTTTTTTCACGCGAAGTCAAGATAGCCGACAACATACAATCTGCTTGTCAATAAAAGTTGCACTAATTTTACTAATTCCTTTGTTTAGTCAGTGAGTGTTGAATAATTTTTCAATCAACATGAAAACAAAGATTTTATACAACTTTAACTGACATGTTAACAATTACATTCTTCTAATAATATAGTTTCACCGACTTCATTTAATATTCATGTAAATTGCTTTTATTTCCTAATTACTTAGTGTGTTTTATTTGGTTATTCAAAATGAAAACGCGTACCCGATAATCAACAAATGCAATTATTTCATTTAATTTACAGTTCGATTACGCACAGTTTCATCGTAATGTCTCTATCACGATTTCTTCGCGCTTTCTAATGGCTAACGGAGTATGCTTCTACATTTTGTGTTCTTGTTTGATATTATTATAGCGCTAATTAATAACTGAATAGTGAGCAAACTCGTAAAATAACTTCATTCTTACGATTGCTAACCAATGCAAAAAATTAATTAACACATTTTCAAGAATATTCTCCAATTATAAAACGACATTATATGTCACATTATAATCTCTGCCTCATTAAATTTAACTAAAGCTGAAATTCACGACAGCTCCTAAAGTCAGTGGCAGGTATATTTTAGTGAGTGTCACTTGCACGGATTTAAGAAAAAAAAGGAGAGAATATAATCTATCGAATAATGCTGATTTATGCTCAACCGGCCGGATTAAGTCTTCTTTCGTTCGATTTGTTTACAATTTGTATGTTTTTCAATGAGGATAACGCGGTGACTTTCCGTGAGGTCGTGAGTGCGAAATCGTTTCGATGAATCCTCTCTATCTCTCTCTCTTTCTCTCTAAAAACTTTTCAATTAAAAGGTTTAGAGCAGGTTTAATTGAATTCCTGACGTTGAGAATACATGCAACTTCTGTAATTTCCGGTTCCCGTGTGAACTTCGGAAAAAGGCGTCGTTTTATTGGGGTTGTCGCTTGGCCAGTATTTTTATCTAAAAGTTTGTTAATACCGGGTGATCTTTGAATTTCAAAACAGGTTCTTTTGCAAATTTAATTTCTGGAGTTTCACTTCTGTTATTTAATCAAAAGTGTACAAAATATAGCCACTCTTAATAAGTAAACATATATATTGATGCAATTGAAATTCAAGCTAATCAGTAGTTCAAGATCATACAATAATCTATAACATATTTTACTAGAAAATTCTAAAAAAATATAACTATATATTTACAACTAGGTTATAAATTATATAAAAATTGTTTTCATACACATTTTTCTAACTGAAGAAAAAATTTGAAGGCGCGTATTCAAAGATAAAATTAAGATTCTAATTCGGTCTCATTGTTTTATCTTTAAACACAAAATTACTTCCTTCGTTTGTTTGGAAGTTACAAATTTAGTTTGTAATAAAGTTTTGGTAAACAATACAGCTAAGTGTAAATGTAAATCCAACATAATATAAAATATCTAATATGCTGTGTGTTTCAATAGATATTCAATATACAACAAATTATACATACACCAAACTAACGGTTTAAAATAAAGTTCTGTTAAAATATTCGTACAAACACATTCGATAACGTTTGATCATCTAAAGTTCCTATTTTTGTGTTAAACAGTGACTATATTGCTTTGGCCAAAAATTACAAACAACGCATCGCTATATGCCGCTAAACACACGAAAGAAAAAACAAAGTGTACATCACTAATAAAAGAAAGGTCCTATCCGCATCTAGTTGTTGGTCTCGACGGCGCGGCTGGGTAAAACAATTCCCCGCGCCGACCTCATTAATAATACATAGAAGACACACGTCAAAGAGCAAAAGAGCAAAAGTGGAAAAAGTAAAAAACTATAGATATATATAAAAGTCACTCGGCACACATCCGATCAGCACAGAACAGTCTAAGACAAAATCATGTAAAGAGTTCATCGTTCTCGTTTTAATTTTGCACAAACATCATGTATGTGCAAAATGTATACGGTATTTTGTTGTATGTATTTGAAGCAGCAGCCAACGTCGATGTGGATGCAGAACAAGTGGTCGTGTGTGGACGCATATATGTGCGTGTGTACCATCTATAAAGAGCTATAGCCATCATATCCCCTAAAACGACATATACGGCCGTGTATAGCTGTATAGGTTTGCGTGCGTGTATGTGTGTGTACGCGCACTTGCGTGCGAGAGTTGGTGCGTGAGAGACAGAGGGAGTGAAGGATGTAATGCGCGCGTACGCGACGTTTACAGTGCTGTAAAGATTCGAGATTTCGATTTTTTTAAGCCCATTACGCGCTGCCTTTCGTGAGAGTATGCGCCGCGCTTAACGTGAAATACGGAATTTTGTTTTTTTTATTTTCTGTTTTGCGTGTGGTGACTTTATCTTTATATACGTTTTAGACGTCAGGAATATGAAGTAATGGTATAAATCCAGCGAATCAAAGTAAGAGCGATGTGATAAACTCTATAATGAAACGTTTCTAATTCAGAATGATTACAGATTTTCTGGATCTAAATATAAAAATGTCACGTCTATTTATTAGTAAACATAGTAGAAAATAGTGCAGTCGTAAAAGCTTCGAAGTACCTCGTGGAATGCATTTAAGATTTCATGAGCTTTCGTATGCAGCGCAAACATGTCGTTTGTGTGGATACGTTGACATAAGGCGACAAAATGATAAACTAACATTAAAAAGAAGAAAAAAACGACGAAAATAAAATAATATCAATGTTATGCTTTGCACTATCGCGGCAACTTAATCATAACCATGAAGAACTTTCGTGGGATTTCATTTCGAGAAGCATTAACATTGAAATTCGCTCGAAAAACGTCGCGCTCGACTCGGGCCCGCGGATTTGAGTATAGAATTTGAATACTTAGACGCAGTCCACGTTTGGATATTCAAATCGCGCGGATTATGCAAACGCCACCCTCAAGCCAGGATAGTGCTCGAGTCGTCGGCTCCTCGAGTAGAACGCGAAATTGGTGAATATATTGAGTCCTCGGTCTTTGCCACCGTGTCTTTAAGTGGATTGTGAGAGTGACGCGTGGTTGCATCAAGTAATAGAGCGATCGCGGCGCTTATTGTTTTGACGCCGATGTAATTGGATAGTTCCGGATCGACCTGGAAATAAATTCAATTTTCGAAATGGTGCACGAGGCGTTTTACACGTTTCGAAGTCAAAGAGGTGAGCGATGTTTATCAAGGTTTCTCGAATTTCGATCTACTCGTTTTGATACTAGCGTAAATAAAGCGATGCTAATGCGGAAGATATAGCGTTTTAAAAAACTGACAGTGTAAATCGAACGTGATTTGAACGTGTCCAATGAAACTTTCAGTAATTGAGACCTATCGCAGTAAGACCAATTGTTAGAGTTTAAAGTTAGAATTAATTTATCTGAAGCGCCAATCTTTTGCGTAAACTAATGCACTGGCAAAATGTCAATAGACCTGGCGGATATATTTGAATTGACAAAGCTAAATTCAGATCGCGTTCAATTCGCGCTGTCCAATTTTAGAATCGCTCAAATCAATCAGATCCCGTAGTACGAGAAACCTAATTATGAGTAGACCCAGATTCAAATATCTGGGTGTCCCCAATAAACGGAATTAGATTTCGATGTGGATATAGTACACCTGTGATTGTTAATTTTTCATTGTCATGTAGGAAGCAGACGGCTCCGTGCATTTGTCAGTTGCTTTGTTTCAGTTTCCGTATATCAATCGTTATTCGAATAAAATTTCTAAACCACTGTTTAAAAAAGATCTGTTTTTCGCGTACTAAACTTTACGAACCACCTCATTGTTTACGTAATGAACTACATATACGCTCTATGTAGATATAGAGCCACGTGGCGCAATATTATGTACGGCATGAATAATTTATAAATGCATTCACTTTGATGACCGACCTATGTAACCGTATAAGTTTTTGCAAAATTATCGAGTGCAGCTCTCGTACAATCTGTTGCTTTGTTCCTATATCTTTAAAAAAATCACCTTTTTGCCTTTTTTTTTATTGCACCATCGCGACTAACCATCGTATCGCGTCAATTTTTCTATAAAAATTGACAAAAATTTGTTATTCCGACCATTCAACGAAAGTTGCTAAAAAATAGAAGAACAAAACGATACACCCGCTCTCACCACCAGCAATCAAAGGCCGGAAAACTTTAACGCGCTCGTTACTTCTAGCTCGCCTCGACTATGCATCCAACCTGCGAAATATAACCATAATACTCCGTTCAATCGAAACGACAACGCCGAGGAAAAAATATTTATAAACGTATGCGCGTATGTGCGAGCGCCGGGACAATATTCCCGACCAGCAACGACAGACGAAATCATCGTTCTCTCTCGCTTTACAGCAGCTGTGTAATCGCGGCCGCCGCGCACAACACACCATTTCGCCGCCCTTATCAGCGCGGCTGTGGCCGTCTGCATGTATGTTTGTTTGTCTAGTCTGTTGTTCCTCCGTTCGAGCCCTGTATGCGTGTGTGTGTATAGATATGTGCGTGTGTGTGTGTGTGTGTGGCGAGTGTGTCTCTAAGCAGAGGAGCATAAAACGTACCTGCCGTTCAGCAGCCATGCCTCCCTCGTACATGTTGGCGGCCGTTATCTCACTCTTTCCCTTGTGAGTAGTAGTAGCAGTAGCAGTAGTAGTTGTATGTCTCTGTCCCTGTCTTTGTCTTTCGCTCGCACGCTTTCTCTTTCTCTCTCTCTCTTTCACGCTCGCTCGCTCTCTTTTGCTAGACTCTTGATTCGCCAAGTGCTCGCCTACTTAGCGGCGTTTGTCTATATGTGTCCCTCTCTCCCTCTCTCACACACACCCTTCCATATCCACACGTAGATATATCTGTACATCTAATAATAATAATATTCTATATATAAGACTATATATAACGAATCTGCTTGTTTTACAACGATAGATTATCTGCTTTCAATATATCTCCTCGGAATAAATTCTCTCTCTCTCTCTCCTTTGCCTCTCTTTGTCTACACACTATTATATACGAGATCTAGATAATCATTTCTCCCGTGGTCGTCTTCTTCTATCCACGCTCTCCTCTCCTCGTAATAACCTATCGTTAATTGTTTATTGTTCTGCGGTTGCCTCCTGATTTCTATTATTGTGATTATTGCGTCTCCAGTCTTTAGCCACACGTGCTGCGCGCCACCCTTTCTTTTTTACTTCTTCTTCCTCCTCTCCATCATTCGCTATATACACGCACTTTGCCCGTTCCCTCTCGCACACGTGTTCCTTCCTCTCCGTCTCCTTCTTCTCCTTCTTCTTTGCCGCTGTCTCTGTGGCCTCTCGATGTGTGCGTGGCGCGAGCCTGCTATGTATAAATATATGCAGGCCGTCCACCGCCGTCCGTGTCTGTGTGGCACGTGATGCGAGAGTGCAGAGCCGGGGCAGCGACACTTGGCGCTTGTGCACCGGACACGCGACCGAGTCCGCGACTGTGTGTATATATCACTCGCTCTCTTTCTTTCCACGTTCCACTCTCGTTCGGCTGTGCAGGGGTGGGTGTAGTAGCGCGCTCGCGCGAGTACCAATGACCGAGCGCGCGTATATTGTACGTGCAGCAGGTACGATTTGTGTCTCCTCCTTCTCCTCGCCACGTTCCTCGGTATATCTCCTCTAGACCCTCTGTGGTAGAAATATAAATAACGTTATCTCTTTCTTTATCTCCCTCTCACTCTCCTCTATATCTTACTCCTTATATATATATATATATACTCCTATTATACACTTCCTATTATAGACAGCTTTGAACGTTCGCACGTGCGTATAGCGCGTTCGCCCTAAATTACAAATATATCTCTCGTCTCTCCTTCTCGCACATGCACAATCTGCACGAGCCCTCTCTCTCTCTCTGTATTTATCTTCTTCCTCCGTTACCCACACCACGTTGTGAATCTTTCTCTCTCTCGCTCTCTCTCTCTCTCTTGTTGGAGAAAATCAGGTGAGGAAGTAGGTTCGCGCGCGCGCGAGAGAGGGTCGGTAGAGCTCCTCCAGCTCGGGGAGAGAGTCCGCGCCTACTGGCGAGAGAGAGCAAGTAGTCTCCCGCGCGCACGCCGTGTCGCCACCACCTCCACCACCAGCACCACCTCCACCAGCAGCAGCAGCACCGCCGCCGCCGCCGCTAGGCACTTGCGCAGGGTATAGAGAGCCTCGGAGCCTCCGCCTCCCACCGCCGCGGCGCGCGTGTATTATGTACGCGTACACGTGTACTCCCTCATTTCCCTCTCTTTCTCCCTCTCTCTCTCTCGCTCTCCCCCTTTCTTTCGCTGCGCACGCGTTTATTTATTTTGTTATTTGGTCCGAGGGGGGCAACGCTGCCGCCTATGTTTGTTTGCGTGTCACGCGGGGGTGCAGGTCGAGCCGAGCAAGAGAGAGCGAGAGTGGAGAGCTCGCGTGCGCGCGCGGACCGCCTGGGGAAGACTGACTGCCTGCGAGACTCTCTGCTCTCGGGCGCGCGTTCTCCGGGCCGGCTCTCTCTCTCTCTCTCTCTCTCTCTCTCTCTCTCTCACCCGGCGTTCGCGTACGTGTGTGTATATATATATATATATATATACGAGCGAGTGAGCACGGGCAGAGCTGCTGGGGGATTCGCTCGCTGGTGTATATAGAGCGCGCGCACCGCTGCCGCCGCCGCCGCCTGACAATCAATACCCGGCAGGCTAGAGCTCCCTCTCTCTCTCTCTCTCTCTCGCCCTCTATCTCACTCACCCTCTCGCTCTCCCTCTGGGGTTCTTTCGATTTCACTGGAGGAGGTGGGCGCTGTGGGTGGTGGATTTCGCCAGAGTTAGGGGAGTGTGAATGAAATTTTTTGGGGCGAGAGAGAGAGCGCGCGCGTGTCGAGTGATGTGCGTATACGAGCCCAAGCGCGCCAGCAGCACCGGGGGTGGAGGGGGTGGGTTTAATTTTTCGAGTGAGAGAGCGCGCGCGTGCGCTTTTATGGCGGCAGAGGAAGAGAGCGCGCGGCGGTGGTTTACCTCCGCTCGTGTAGGTCGCGCGCGCGTTAGGGTTGCGGTGTGTGTGTGTGTCTGTGTTGGTTTCGAAGAATGGAAAGAGGTTTTTTTATACGAGAGGTGTGTGGTTTTTTTTAATATTTTTGTGAAGAATAATGGTTTTGTGTGTATTTACGTCGCCTGCTTGGTTTGGAGATTATTCTTGACATGGAGGAAAAATTTAGTTTTCTAGAATGACTGCTTGTAACAATGATAATTTAGAGGAGAAATGCCGATACAGTGACTGTGTATTATCATGTTTTGGAGAATCACGAATGGGATCAATTATTTCGAATAAAAAACTGTTCATGTAGGAGAGATTTTCTTAAAAGAATTGCAAAATTGTCTAATGTATATAGTAGAGATACATATGAGAAAAAGAAATAGATGTCTGGCTACACCTAGCAATTATCTACTTACGTTAGTTAAGAATGTATAAAATATATTGCAAACGTTCCGGATAATGTTGCAAATATAAATACAATTATAAGTTAACGTAATAAACACTATAGTTTAATAATAATTTAACAATTTTTTTCTAAACTTTAGGCAAACCACATTATATCCATAAAAAACATATTTCTATTCAGTATAATAGAAACACCATAATTACATCAGAATTTTATTATTAGAACACAAGAAAATCGTATTTATACAAATAATCTCTTTCAATTTTATTTGAAGAACACATTTCATAAGTGAATAACGAATTGTAACTTATTAAGAAAGTAACAAAAAAAAAAAAAAATAGAAAAATAATAAATGTACTCTATGCATCAATTTAATCACGAAATTTTGTTTGTCATCACGGTTAGAGTTTAATTAGAAAGAAAATTGAATTCTGTATTAAATTAATCAGCGTTTAAACAAATATATTTGGTTCGTTAAGTAAATCAACATAAATTGTGTAATAAAAAAATGATGATCACATCAGTGAAGTGATATAAGTTTGATATGGTCAGGCAAATATAGACTACATTCCCTAACTTTTTGTCAACTTTCTTAGGGAGCGGATAAGAATGCAGCTCTTGTAGCTCCATTATTTTTCTTTTTTCTCGATTACGTCAGCCCAGTGAAAAGCTCTTGAGAAACGAAAATTCAGATTTTAAAATTTCTTTTAAATAGTGTTCAATTTTAGGCGTTCAAAATCTATGAAAAAAAATATACAATATTTTTTCATTAATTTTAAATTTATCGTATTACAAACATAATATTTAATCAAATATTTTTCAAATACGGGTTGAATGTTTCTGATATTTTGTATTTTGAATGCTTCTGATCAACAACGTTACATTGTTTGTCGTATTCATACAGATAATTTTGTTTAGAAAGAACCCTTTTTGTTCGCCTCTTCTATTCTCACATATTATATACTTTCTGTCTTGTCCTCTCTATCTCTTCAGGCGACTTATGGAATTGCAAATTAAATTTTTCAGGGTGATAACGAGGATACGAGAATTCCTAAAGTTCTTTTTTACCAATTTATTCTCTGAATTTGCAGTACCGTGAGGCGGTTCTGTTAAAAGATTATCTTGGACCAGAGCTAAATGAAATTTGTTCTTTATCTTTCCAACTAATTATCTGATCCTAATTTTCTTGGATCTGTTTAACGACGGCGTGTACTTTATTATTATACTTTTTCAAGTTTTAGATAAGAAGGAAAATCTTTGATTTCTAAAGAGTTAAAAAATGTAAGTTACTCAGAAAAAAATGGCAATGCATATTATAATTTAAAGTAAACACTTTTAAATTAAAATGAAAAATTAAGAAATTACATTGTTAATGTTCAAAGAATTCTATTTATATTTTAAATCCGTAGGTTTTATAAAGCAAGGCCAACATTTAATTTAGAAAAAGTATTTCTAGCTTTAATTTGTAGATTAACTTCTTATTGATTTATTTGAAAACTAATGCATTTCTGTACCTATTTTTATATTTCCACAGATTTCAAAATCACAAAGAGTAAAATACTTTAATAAGAGAATGTCTTAATTAATATTGTACCAATATCATATTGGGATTTGACATTCGTATATATAGCTAACTAAAATACATAGTAAAGTATATCTATATATGGCAAAGCAAGATGGGGCAGGTTAGCCATTAGCCCCATCTAGAACCCAATATATAGGTTAAGCGCTGGCTAACTCGCGCCATCTTGGATGGATGTCAAATCCCAATAAAGGTCTCAACGTCAATATTTGAAGTTAATTGCTGAATTTAGTGTATAATAGTTTAAAATTAATATGCTCGTTAGCTGAAAGTAGTTTTGCTAAGTTGGGTAATTGTCTCGGATTCTATTTCGGTGTTTGTTTCTTGTTTACGCGTCTGCCTCATTTGTTCCTTTTTTGAATAAAATGTCAGAGATTTAAGTGGAAATTATATTTTCACAACGAGCAAAACACAGAAATAAATTCAAGTTGGTGAAGTTAGGAGTGCTTTGGACCAGTAGTGCTTTGAATTTTATTTTCTACTTCTGTAAATTAATTACGCTGATGATGCATTCACTCATTGTAAACAATAACCAGTATTTCCACCTAAATTACTACTACAAATTCTTTTACACTATTCAATTTTTTAAAGTGTTTTTAGAAATAATAATTTAATTGTATTTTACTAAAAATTAAACGGATGATAAAATTGTGCTTCAACATTTTAAATCAAGTTTAATCCTACAGTGCACAACATTTATCAACATGCACGAACATGACTGGTGATTTATCAAGTACAGTTATTTCATTATTAACTAACACTTGCATAGTATCAGTCTGTCGCTTGGAAGAGGTATACGGTATCTTCATTTTTTCCGATCGGTGCCTATATTGTTGCGATATCCTTGGAACGCCGCAAGATCCTCCTTTATCATTTTTCACTCGCTAACTCCCGCATATCGCGCGAAATCTCAATCTCACTCTCGACTTCTCCTTTTTCCCTTCCCCATTTTCCCGCTTTTCCGCGCTCGTTTGCCTTCTCGCACGCGCTCTCGCTCCAACCCTCCTTTCGATGGAGCTAGTTCATCGACGCCTCTCTCTCTCTCTCTCTTTCTCTCTCTCAACTCTTTTTTTTCCGACGACTCCTTTCTCTGAGGAGAAAAAGGAGGAACCCGTCAATGCTCTTCCTCATCCCCCTACCGCCCGGAATTTAAGCGTTCTTTTTTTCATCGCTCGCTTTCTCTCCCTTCCTCGGCTTTTTTTGCTCCTCCGCGTGCTTTCGAGGACGCTATAAGCATCGGATAGAGACACGCGTGAATGAGAGTAGATTTGAGATTTCGATGTGCGATCGGCGCGATTAGGCTTTGATCGATGCCTATACTACCAGCGATGAAGGATATTCTTAGTGTGATTTGTTTTCAGCCGATGTGTACATATAGGGCGTAAATAGTTCGATTTTTATTTTAGGTTTGAAGAAATGGTTTTCCTATCGTTGGAAAAAGAAGTGAAATATTTGTCGGGGCGAACTCTGAAGTTTTTCGGACATGTTGTTTTGATTCTTACAAGTGAATTAAATTAAAGTTTAGTATAGATAAGCTAGCCCTGTTGTGGCATAAGTATTATAGTTTCTGTCGTCAAGCCTCACTGCAAAACTGCAGTAAGCTAATTTAGCTGGTTGACTTCAGAAACTATATACTGAATCTAATTTGATGGAAGGAATGAATGTAAGAGGATGACAGTTTTGAAAGGTTTTTTTTTATAGATTTTTTTACAGAAGAAAAGAAAACCTTTTAACTGCCATCCTCTTATATTCAGTCCTTCCATCTGGAGGATCGTCTACTGCAAGTAGTCGAGCGGGTAATGCCGACTGCAGGTGCCACACGCATATTTAATACCGGCTTCTCGCTTGGAATGCAGTGGAATCGCGACACGGAGTTCCTCGCCGTATATATAGCGTTCGGCGGAGAACGACATTCTCACCGGACCGGTACTTTCAGCGCCTAATTCAAACTTCGATACTGAACATTTTGCTTTTTCGCGTATATCTCTAGGGGTGCAGCAATAAGGGGGGGGGGGTAACATTTTTGATTGTTTACTTATACCTATCAAAGCAGAGCTCGGATAAAAAAATGGACGAAATTTTGAAACCGGGGGTGGGATTAGAAATTTCGGTTTTCTGTAAAAAAAATTTTACATAACCCCGAATGCTTACACGCGTGGCCTGCTGCCGCAAAGTTGTGAGAATACATATCTCTATATAGCAAGGTGGTCAGATGGTTGCTCAATAATCTAGAGTTCGTGAGTTCGAATCCACCTGGGCACCCTTTCTTTTTTTCTTTAATAAAAATTATTATTTCAACGTAGCCTTGAAATTCCCATTCACGCACGCACATATACATCACACGTACACAGAAAACCGCTAGCAACTAATGACCCTAGGCTGCGAACCGGTCGCAACCAGATCGCTGGCCGTTCCCCGCGTGCCGCAAAGCTGCTGCTCGTTCTGGCTTGTGCCAGTTTTAGAGTCACCGATTCTGGAGTCAGTATAATTATCGCAGTCAACCAGCTCACAACAGTTCTTAACCACAGAAACCGAACTGATGATAGAACCGGTCTGATTCCAGATCCGGAGTAGCTTATCTACTAAGTTTAAAATGAATTTTTATAAGAAATGTTAGCAATTTTTGCCTCGCTTATCCTTAATTTACCTTTCCTAAATTTCTTTTGAATTCACAAAATTTAACATGATTACGACGTCATTAGATACATTACATTTTTAATTAAAATTTCTAACGTCTGAGAAAATTGCAATTCTGCTAAATTTACTTTTTGGAACAAATTAAATTTGATTTTTTTTCTTTTGGAAAATAACATAACTACCGACCTACTTTAATTTAGTTCTTAAATCGCGAAATACAATTAGTTTTAAATTAATTTTTCTAAAAAAGGATTCTAGCAATTTTATTTTTCTTCCACTATACTAAAACTCCCCTGAATATTTGAAAGTCCTTCCTAAAGAAATATTTTTTTAGATTATTAAGAATTTCCCTTCATTTCCCTATGGCATATATATAACTTAATCATTCAAATGTTCTACGTGAAAAGAAGGCAGCAGCTTCAAACATTACCAGAATATAAATTAAAAATATGCGCGGGGCATTTACATTTAAAAGCGCTAATAAAAGCGCGAAATTGTGCAATTTCCGCGTCGGCTTATAATATACTATTTCACAAAAGAAGTTCGCCGATCAGCGGGGAAAAGGAGAGGAGCTGCGCCGTACCTATCCTTTCGCCCAGCGAAAAAGGAAGCCGCACGTATAGGGAGGAGAGAAAATGTACACGTGTGTGAGGTATATAAGAAACGTGATAAACGTATGAGAGATACAGGATATAGGCGTCCGCGAGAGCACGGCGATGAGGGTATGATTTTATTTCCTCGCAGCGGCGGCGGCGGCGGTGGCGACTACCCTTCGCGCGTGGAATTTTCATCACATGATGCACGAGAGAGCGCGCGCGATAAAAATACGCACAGCAGAGGTAATTTATGCATGGGAATTCGGCGCTATTTCGGGCGATCGATATATGGAACGCCGCGAATAACCTTCGAGGACTCTTTGATTTGCTCGTCGCGAGGAAAGGAGATGGAAGAGAGAAGAGAGAGTCGTGATGTTTGCGAAGTGAAAAAAGGAACTGAGTTTGTTTGACCTTCGAGTTTCAAGAGGACGACTTTGCCTCCCTCTCTCTCTCTCTCTCTCTGACTCTCGCGGGTGGACGAAAAAATCAACTGCGGAAAGGGAGATAAAGGAGGCGAAAGAAATAACTGAGGGCGCCCACGCGTACCCAGGAAGACGGACGAAAGTGCTGAGTGTGAGTGAGAGAAAGAGAGAGAAGCGCAGCATGCAAAATGAAAAGTCGACTTTTTCCCCCTGGGCCGTCACACTGCTGTCGCGCTCTTCCCTTGCCAAGGTAAAGAGAAATTTTTTCCTCTTCTCTTTTATTTTTTACCATCCCTCCGACCTGCTCCCCTGGCTGCAGTTCCCAGCGAGTATAGGGTGGGGAGGGGTAGAGAAAAAAATCTTGCGCTTCCGACCGAGCGCTTCCGTTTTTCTTTCCTCGCATTTTTCGGTGAGGGAATTTGCATCTTGGCGGAAATGGATGTAAGATAATGACGGAAATGTAGGGGGATGGAAAATTAAAGAAGCGCGATGGAGAGCCGCTGCTCATCGCTTCGAAAAGTTTGAAGCGGCGAAATCGAGTTATAAGGATTGTGGAAAATGTCAGGAAGGCTTTTGTTTCGCCATCTTATTGATGCTTTGGATGCTGCGGAAGTTGCTTATTAAAAGTAAAAACAATCTGAAGTATTGAACGATATTGAACTTAACATAGTTTTGATAGAGATTTTTTTGTTTGAAAAGGGGAATTGGGATGTTGCATATATTGCTATAACTTTGTTAATAAATGTTAAATTCGAAAAACAAAAAATACGTGTCGATTATTTTTCGATATTCTATCTGATGGATCTAATGGATTTTTTCATGCAAAATCCCAATTGTGGGAGGAAGGAAAAGAAAACATGTTATTAGACGTAATTACTATACTTTTCCGTTTCTTGAAAATCCGCTTTGTTATAGCAGCATTTTTTAAATTAAAGAGCGAAATAAAAACTAGTTGTTTTAGAACATTGCGGGAAAAGTTAATGCGCAGCTAGAAGATACGAGTATAGAACGCCGGAAAAAAGGATATGCCGCGAGTGCGCTTTCTATTAACAAAAGTGCAAATAATAACAAAAATTATTTCGGGTTTGAGTTACCTCTATTTTTCTGTGCGGGTTATAGCAAGAAAATGGGAGTATTCAGTTCTAAATTATAATCTACGAATATCCAAGTAAAAGCACCTATTTTGAATTTTCGCATACGCATTCTTTCTAAATTCAAAGGTTTAACAATAACTATGGCTGACTAATTACAAAAATGAGTCGTGCAATTACAAAACGCGAGACCGTAAAAAACTTTTCATCTACCTAGACTTAAATTATATATATGACGATACGAGCCGCGCAGAGTAATTACGTTACTCGCCCAGGTTTTTTCTAAATGCACTTTGGACCCCCGCGGCCCGTGCGAATTTTCCTCTAAATTAAATCTGGGTTATCCAGTTTCTTGTTGCGCGAGCTTCTCGCGGTTTTTTCATTCTTTTCTCGAATGTTCCGTCTCTTTTTCGACTAAGTGTTCACTTTGACCGCGCGCGGTAAAGTAATTTTTCTCATAAATTCATTGTTTAAAATCCCTTCTAATAAACTAAATTACTGAGGCGAACTTTTGGAGATTAAAGGACTTGCGAGAGAATATTTTATAAATAGCAATTACTTTAACGCTGAAATAAGCTGTTGTACAATATATAATTAATAATTAATTTAAAAAATTACATAAAATAACGTGAGCTATAAAAGATTATTTTGCATTATTCTGATAACAATGATAACTTTGAATTGAATTTTAATTTCACTTTGATATGACTTTTCGTTCGTACGATGACAGATTTCTCGATTGCGAGGAAAATTATCATATTCACTTAAAGGCACCCTTTTCAATTGATCGATAACCTCATTTTTATGCAGAACAATACTATTCAAATGAAATCGTGTCTTTTACATGCGCGTCACTGAATTTCCTACAAATTACTTGTAAAATATGTCTCTGATTTTTGAAATTTTAATGAAACTTTGATTGATAATTTCATGTGATCTTTCGATTTCGATTGTGTCATGGACAAAGACCGCAGGAAGTAGGTAGTATAAAAATGAAAATGGAACAAATTTTTGATAGCTTTTATCTATAAATTCTACGAATTACATTGGACCTTTTAAAATTCAACATTCACATCTGTCGGCCTATACTGATAGTGCTGAAAAGTGCTTTAAAAGCTCTTTTAAAATTTCATTCCCTGTTAATATAGAATGTAATACCTCGCTGAATACTTGATTGAATTCCTAACTACCGACATAACGGTCGCTTAAAGTTTCGCCATCGGCGGCTATCAAAAGAAAATTTTTATTTACAAAATCGATCAACTCCCGGCACGAAGCGAAAGCGAGAGAGAGAGAGAGAGGGAGAGAGAGAGAGAGGAAAAAAGAAGGCCGAGAGCGCCAGGCATAATAGACAGTTTAATCTCGTTCCGTTCATCCACGTGCGCTCGCGGCGCCTCGAGGTGGCGTGGATTCAAAGTTTTTCCGCGGGAATTCGATCGCGCGAAAGTAATCTCTCCCCGGGGAGCTAGAGCACAATATTTATTATCCGCGGATGGGCAGGGTTGGGAATTTTCTCCTCCAATGTAATTTTAGCGGCAATTAATCCGCGATAAGGGATATACATATATATATATTCTTTGAAGAAATTGAAAGGAGCGGGTTCGCTGCCGAAGATAAACGGGACTACGTTTGAGGGTAGGAGAGAAGCGATTCGCGAGAGCGCCGGGATTTTTCTTTTTTCATTCGCCGCTTTCAATTTGAAAAATTTCTCGCGGTTGTCGTTGTCAAGCCCGTTTGCGTGCTGTGCGCTCGCTTTGGTACACGGGTTTTATGATGGATGCGACGCTGGGCGCGTTTCGAGAGATCCGAAAAATATATATCTGCGTTTTTGTGGGCGAGAATCACGGCTGTAGTTGTACTAGAAAATAACGGATGAAATGGTTTTATGGAGAAAGTGGCGGGAAAGTCTAGCACAAAAGGCGTTTGTTTTTTTAAAATTAATAAAATGATTTAATATAAAAAGAAATCTTATCTAAATGAAAAGATTCATACCCATTTGGTGAATAATGAAAACAATATTGATTTATTCAAACTCTGTTTTCAATCGACTTATGCTTCCCCATACGCATACGTACAAGCAGTCGCTCTATTTGTAAAACTGTACACAACATTAATCAAATGTATGACTACAATAAACACGAACGGAACGAAAATGAATATGGAAATTTAAATCCACACGTGTGGATGCATTCATGCTAGGTAAATTGGATGTTATTAAATCATTGTAAACACCCAGCTGTGCAAATGGAATTGCAAGTAAACTTTTGGTCAACTAATTCTTTTGGAAAAGTTTTTAAATCATTTTGTACGCATGTGTGATATGAAATTATTTAAACTTTAGAAAATCTTTCTCGTTTTTAAAGAGTTTATACAAGGTTCTGTATTAACCTCATAATGTAAATATAAATTTATTTATTTAAAGTAATGAAACAAGTAATTTTTAAATACTTTCTTTTACAAACTTTACTAATAAGGAATAACGCGCATAACATTTTTTTCAATAGTGAATTTTTCCATTTTATCATTTTAAAAAAGGTTTTAACTTTCAAAATTGGATTATAGGTGTTATAATCTGCATTCAAATACGATTTGACATATCGGCTTTTCATTCGGTTGGTATTGCAATGCACGCTACATGTATTATGCCGAACTGTTGCTTTTTTTGTAAAGTCCGAAAAACATCCAATCAATTCATACACTTTCGAAAATAAGTTTGTGTGAAAAAATGAAAAAATTTATTACAAAATCTCTATTTTTCTGCAGCCTATACTAATTTTTTCTACTGAAAATACTTATTTAGTCGGTTTGAATTCTCGAGCATATATTTTCATTGAAGTTAATTAAATATCCAGTGTAATATTTTTGGAATTTTTTACTAACAATAATATTTACGTTTAAAAACTGATTTATACATGAAACTGTTGTTTTCACTAATCACATAAAATCTCTTAAAGAAAATTATTGAATGAAATATACGATTAAAAAAATAAAAATAAATTACTACGTACTGCAACAATTTTAACTTTATCTATTCATACATTCTCAACTTGTAATATAACGTTTTCGAAGATAAAAAACTTTCATTTCTAAAGCAAAACTCATTGATCTAGGTGAAAATTTACAACCTGTCAAAAAGTCTTTCGCCTCGCTGTAGCCCCCCAAAATACCTCCGCAACCCCTGGTCTCTGACTTTTCGGAAAATGTTTACCCGTCCGCTCGGTACACCTGCACACAACGCAAACCTCTTTGCCTTCTCGTGCAGGCAAACTCATACGTACAAATGTACCCACACACATACATATAAACTCACACGGCACAAACACATACATATGCACGAGGACGAAGCGCTCGCGGTTGTTTGCCAGCCGCGATATATATAAGTATACACTCGTCTCTTCTCGCCGTGGCTCCCAGACACAATGCGCGTGTGGGAGTGCGCAGATAAAGTTTACAGTGTCGGCCGCGCGTCGGCAGAGACAAAGAGAGACGCGCGCAGAGTCGACGTGAAAAGATTGCTAAGAGAAGGAGAGTGAGTGCGAGAGGTGCAAGGAGGGATGGATGGGAAAAGAAAGGAATGTGTAATTCTGGAGAAAAGATCGAACGGTCGTTAGCGTCGTCGATTGGGTCTACTGCTTTAGCTGGCCAGTACAAGAGGGATTCAAAATTTAAAGAGTAGATGTAGAGATAGTTAGAAAGAGAATTCCAGGGTTATAATACCCGTGTGAGCGAGATAGAAAGTCGAATAGTTTGAAATTACGACGCGGATTATCGCAGTAAAGGAACTTTGACTTTTGTTGATAGACACTTTGCCATTATTATTGTCAATTCGAAATTGAAGGCGCAAACACTTATCTTTGCATACTGTTAAACAAGCTGAATTTTGTCTTGGGCAAATTCCTAATTTACATTTTTCCAAAGAGCTTTTCCAATTCTGGATCAAGCCATTTCTCTGCTGTTGATTACTTTAACTGCGAAATTACATGGAAGTACATACATAAAATTTAATTAAACAGGGAAAGCGTGTATGTATGTGATAATTTGAGAATATACTTATATTTACGTACAAATGTATTAACTTCCTTCTACAATGTATATAATGAAAACTTTTTAGTTAAAAAAGTTCAATTTAATATTTTTCGAATTTAATTTCATGGTTCAATGCTGCTTGACATGACAGACTAATTTTCGTATATATTTTCAAATAAATAAAAAGAAAATAATCAAAATTTAACGGGTGAAATAAAGATTAGTTACGTAGAAAAGAATTAATGAATAAATAAATTGAAATTCGCACTCGTGAGCAACCGCTTTTGTAAGTAGATAATTTCTGTCTCTGAAAGAAAATGTCTTACTAAAGCTGGACTTAATCTACTGTCACATCCCACCGACAAGTAACGCGCTACAAGTTCAAATTAATGACAAACGTCGAGTTTACCCAGAAAATGTTTCATCGCTTCAAACTTTACTGCGAATCTCATGGCCAAGTGCGAATCCGAAATTAATTAAGATTTAATCGAAGCGTAGAGGCCGTGCATCATGGCAAGATCCCCGCACTGCGTTATCGCACCATCGAACGGCAATCGCGCGGCGCGGCGTGAGGTCTTAACGGCTCCCGGTTAAGTTACGCTCCCGTCATCAATCGCGCGCTACCCATTTGCGCGGGTGCCTATATACCGGCTGCGCATATTCGCGCGAGCGCGCGCCTCTGCAGTTTCGGCGACAGTCGCGCCGACGTCTGCTACAGCGGCGACTGCGCGAACTCGCATGACGCTTGATGATCCATCGCTAATTCGAATCACGCGCTCAGCGGCAGACAGAGAAGTAATGACGTATATTGCAACCGCAGCTGCAAGTGTGCATCAGCTGCTGATGCACTTTATGATTGGCTGCCAACAATTTCTGATTTAGAAAATAAAAAATGTACACTTCAAGCCCGACGATGTATTGATTTTTTGGGCTTTGACAGTAGGAGTAATTTATTTTATAGTCTTTCCGACTAAATTAGTTTTGTTTAATGTGTCCAGGTTACGCTAATTCTGACAAAAGATTCTACTAAAATTATATAATACATATCACCATACGAGGAGATATCTATTATCGTTAACAAAAAAAACTTGTGAGTGAGGTGGTATGCTGAAGAGCAGTTGATATAGATACAACATGAGTAAAGGTGCGATTATGCTAACCACGGTCAGTTGCACTTTGCGTCTCCGACAGTCTGGTATAAAAGGTTATGTTTGTTTTGTATGAACCTTTACTATGTGAATCTGTGTGATATAATAATAAAGCTGAAGTGTGAAATATCCAAGTAAGCTATTACATAAATATTTTTTCTCGGGCATGGAATTTCACAAGTAGATGAAATAAAAATTAAATATCCATATGCTAATGAACAACTATTCTTACGGAAACTATTAGAAATACTTTTTCATGCATGTTTTATTTCCAAATATACTTAGTTTTGATTTCTTAATTTTAATGTTATATTCTAAAATAGAATTGAAAAATATGTGATTGTTGATTTATTCGAAATTAATTTTTTTATATCGCATATTACATATCGTACGGATGAATATTCAATTTATTTTGTAAACAATGGAAAACCAAATCCTATCTTTAAAAAAATGATGGATTTGTTATATTAATTTATTCGCGATTCGGTTGGTGGGAGTAGTGGATTGGTAGGCTACAAAAACAAAAGTGGGGCGAAGTTTTGCTGAAATTATGGCGCGTGAAGCGCGCATAATAGTGATGACTAGTTCTTATAACTATTATATAAGCGCAATGAAGACGATAGCAAATTGCTGCTATCTCAAATTGAGTGATAACAATAAAATAAGATAATGCAATAAATTCTATTTGAAAGTGCACTGGCTGAACAATGAATTTTATTTAAATTTAATTTAATGAAATTATAAAATCATTTATTTAGAAAAAAAAATTATATTTAATTATAAACGTGATATTATTTATAAATTTATCAATTTATTTATCATAAATTAAAGTAAAAAAATTTATTTTGCATTTTAGCCCACTAACTACGATAAAATAAGAATAATTTATAACTCCTGGAAGCTTTTAAGAGGAACGTAAACATATTATCATGGTATCGTTTATAGTTTTAGTGGAATACTTAATCGCAATATGCGTAATCTATCTCTGCTATCAGATTTACCATCAGTATACTTACTGGAAAAAACGAAATGTACCAGAAGCAGAATTAATACCAATAGTAGGCAATATGGGTCCTCTTATACTTGGGCGATCACTTGCTATTCACACGCAGAATTTATACGATAAATTTCCGGGAGCTCGTTACTACGGTGGCTTTGATATGAGAAAACCCATGGTGGTGGTCAGAGATCCAGAATTATATCGTGATATAAGCATAACAAATTTTGATTATTTCACGGATCACTCGGCTTTTGTATCAGAGGAAATGGACCCGATTGTAGGCCGCAACGTATTCTCATTGAAAGGACAACGTTGGAGAGAGGTACGAAGTATGCTGAGTCCTAATTTCACCGCTGCAAGGATGAAAATAATGTTTGACTTGATTGCCGAATGTTCCAAAGATTTGATTGAATACTTTGTCGCACATCCTGAGGTAATATGTCTATTAATGATTTGCGTTATAATGAAAAATTCATATTACATTCGAGCTAAATACACGTTTTATTATAAACTACATTAAATACTCATGTCATTTTACAAAGAAGACCATATATTTTCCTAATTTTTTCATCAATAAATATACTACAATTTTATAATTATAGGTCGCAAAAAGTTTTGATGGCAAGGATATCTTTTCGAAGTATACTGTCAACGTTATAGCTACGGCAGCATTTGGAGTTAAAATTAATTCATTCGTAGATCAGAAAAACGATTTTTATATACACGGGATTAGCGCTATGCAATTTAGGCCTTTAACATTTGCCAAAGTAACATTAATGCGATTCTTTCCCAAAATTATGCGTCTTTTTGGTGCAACATTCTTGCGAAAATCAGATGATCAGTTTCTTCAAAATTTAATAAGGGAAACTGTAAGGTTAAGAAAAGAGAAAGGTATTATTAGGCCCGACATGGTTCAACTTTTAATGCAAGCTATGGATAGAAAGGAAGTTACCATTGACGATATCACAGCACAAGCTTTTCTTTTTTTCTTGGCTGGATTTGACACTATATCGAGTCTTATTGGTTTCGTAGCTCATGAAATAGCTGCCAATTCAGACATTCAAGAGAAATTGCATCAAGAAGTAGCAGAATGGTTCGAGAAGAATGACGGTAACATTACTTACGAATCATTGACAAAAATGAAATATTTAGATATGGTTATTAACGAAGCACTAAGAAAATATCCTCCTGGTCCAATTAATAATAGAGTTTGTACCAAAGAATACGAATTACCACCGGCAAGCAATGGATATTCTAAATGCATAATCGAAAAAGATACTGTCATATATGTCCCAATTTTTGCTATTCATCGCGATCCCAAGTATTTTCCAGAACCGGATAAATTTATACCGGAAAGATTTAGTGGTGATACTAATGACAAAAATAACCCTGCTTTTATGCCATTTGGTCAGGGACCTAGACAATGTGTAGCAAACCGTTTTGCACTAATGGAAGCAAAAATTTTAATCTTTAATATAGTAAGGAAATTCGTTATCAAATTTACTGATAAAACACAGCACCCTATTACATTTGCAAAAACAAACTTTACTTTATCGCCTAAAGATGGTTTCTGGTTACAATTTGAAGAAAGGAAGAAAATAAATTAATTGTATACACTTCATTTTTTTCAATATCTCTTTTTAAAAAATTAATAATTGAGCCTTTATATATAATTGATTAAAAATATTATTTTTATATATAGAGTTTTAGAAACTTTATTGAAATAAATACTGAATGGAAGTATAATAAAATGATAGTAATTAAATTTAAAAAATAAGAGCATGTAATGCATTTAAATATGTACGGCTAGAATTTTTGTACAGATTATTTTTATAAATTTTATATACCTTTTTTTAAAATGTATTCAGTTTTTTCATTTATTGTGCTATTATTTAATATAAATTATTTTATCTTATACAATGCGCGGGAATGTTCTTAACGAATGAAAAATCACACTACATTAAAAATATAATCTTATCGTTGTTGCTTTTTTAATATAAATATAAAGTGTTTTTCAGAAAGATAACAGTTATACCTATAATAAACTAAAATTGACTTTTGAGCATCTTTGTTAAAAATTAGTAATTAAAACAGTAATTAAAAATATTGATTTTGAGGAACAACTTTTCAATATTCACAGCCTCAAAATTCGTTTTATTAAAAATTCATCGTATTATAGGTTTCAAAAATGTATAGAAAACTTATTACAATTGCAATAACACAAGATTAGTTTCTTTTATTTTTAAGATATATGGTGCATATGTTGTTTTATTATTTCGTTTAATGATAAGAACATGAACTGAAATAAATTAACTTTGAAAATCATTACTTATTTCGATCCGAGTGTGAAATAAGGTTATGTTGATAATTTCGTTGAATATTTTTATTATATGTATTACTTAATTTTAATAATAAAAAATCACAGCATTTAAAGTGTAATCATTTTTTCAGGTATCTTATTACATTAAATATAAATTATTCATCATTTGAAACTAAATGATTTTATACTGTTTGTATCCGATATGGAATCACTCATCTTCATTACAATAACTATAATAATTTTGGCCAGTATTTAATGTGTAGCATGTCTAACTTGTTATCACTACTATTACTGGAAATGCCGCAAAATGTTACTGATTAGAAATCCAATCATGAATTCCGTGGGTATAACATATAAAGGCCAAATATAAAATCTTTATAAAATTCATCCAGGTTGACGTTATTATGGTATGTTTGATTTTAATACACCTACAGTACTCGTAAGAGATCCAGAAATAGTACGCTAAGTTTGCATCAAAAACTTTGAGAGTTTTATGAACTACAGAGAGTTCGTTACAGAAGACATAGATCTAATGGCAGGTAGGATATATGTTTTGATTGAAGAGTCAGCAATGGAGAGGTGTGCGATCTTCATTGACCCTTCCTTCACTGCTGCCAGAATGAAGTTTCTATTCGAGTTAGTTTCTGAAGTTGTCACCAATTTTATGGAATATTTTCTCGACCATCCTGAAATAATGGAAAATTTCGAAGCAAAATATGTGTGTTCAAAATTTGCAAACGATATTATAACTACTTGATCATCATAGTGATTACTATACTTAAATAGATCTATTGTCTCGATAATTTGGCTAGGGGTAACATTTTTTCCTAGGTCAACTGACAGATTTTTCACAAGTGAGATCACAAACACCATAAGAAAAAGAAGAGAATCAGGTATAGTAAAATGGCATATGATATACTTTTTTATGCAAGCTCTACATAAAGATATCGAACCAAGAATTGGATTACCAGATATTATAGCACATACTATTGTTTTTACATTGCTGGATTTAATACTTCATCTACTGTGATAAGTTTTGTGATATACGTGTTAGCTATGAATCCTGAAATTCAAGAGAAGCTCTAACGAGAAATAAAAGACGAACTTACAAATGATAATGGCGACTTTTCGTACAAACCTTTATGAAAAATTAAGAACTTGGATATGGTTCTTAATGAAACGTTAAGAAAATATCCACCGGCAATAATGACAAATAGAAGGCGCGTTGAGAAATGTCGATTACCACCACCAATGGAGGAATACTCATAGTATTATACAGTAGAATTTATTCTCTTAATCAATGTATTTTTCTCAGCTAAATTTTTATTTTTAAGATTTACAAATTTGCAGTGCTGCAAAATAATTTTGGATTTCGTAACACCGATTACAATTGTTAAACACGAATACAAATATCAGTTACCCTAAGCTGACACAGTAGTTCAAACTGTTCATACGTCACTGAAGAAAAAAAATCAACTAATAATGAAAAACATTCACAACGTAACTCAAATGCATATAGCG
>JAPYZP010001491.1:0-21602 GCA_030522985.1 Torymus sinensis | reverse complement strand
GGCTCGGAGTTTGCTCGTGACACATAATGTCGCATATGTTCAACAGCATTAATAGGATTGAAAGGAGGAGATATTTTTATTTTGGTGTATTCCATTCGCGAATATCACATTTGCGTGATTTTATGAACACTGTTTAATATATTTTATAATTTTATATTAAATTTTACCAAAAGGCACCAGTTGGGCTATCAAATTCGATGGATGTTGTAGTAAATTTGTGAGATAAATAGTGAAAATTCCGTAATATACGTATTAAGAATAAGTATAGAAAAACAAGATACCAATCGTATCGACAAGCATGTTGTTAGACGTATATAACATCTGCATGACCGTATGGATCCTGTACCGATGTACAGCTGCTTATAGGCTCTATAACGAAGCTAAAGCTGTGAACTTTTTTCAAAAATATAGACACACGTGTGTAACGCGAGCTCCTTTTCTTATTTCCTCCCGCGTGACTTTTCCGCTGCACGCTCAACCGCAGGCTTCATTCCGAATTTCCTCTTTATCCACTTCTTTTATTCCACGTTCATTATTACTTTTCCCCCTTTTTTCCATTTTGCCGGTGCCTCCCCGCTTCTTTCGGCTGGCGCGCTTTGTTCGCTTTGCGCGCTGAATGACGCGTGGCGGTAGCGGCGGCGGCTCTTTGCCGAAAGGAATGCACACTCACGTACAGCACCGCACATACACACACACATGCGCACACCAGTGCTGCATCAAAAATATAGCGAAAATACGAGGTGAAAGCTGCTGTGTTGCAGCGGCGGCGGGAGCGCGAAGCCCGCAGACAATGGGCGCGCGAGCGCGAGCGTTCACTTTTGAACCGCAAAACGCGGACGCATTGTCGACGTGTTTTGTACGCGCCCGAGCCGCCGCCGCAGCCGCGTACGTACGTACGTATGGGATAGCTTGTAAAAACGGTTTGATAGCGTTCTTATGAAAAGAGCCCCGTGACAGCCGCGAGCTTGTGTGCATTTCGCAAATGTTATTTCCCTCTCCGCTCTCTCGCC
The DNA here is from genome assembly GCA_030522985.1 of Torymus sinensis. Taxonomy (NCBI): domain Eukaryota; kingdom Metazoa; phylum Arthropoda; class Insecta; order Hymenoptera; family Torymidae; genus Torymus; species Torymus sinensis. The sequence goes on along the minus strand of JAPYZP010001491.1, from coordinate 20,592 downwards.
CCCGCCGCGTGTGTGTACTATGCCTTTATCGGGCTAGTTTGCCGAGTTGAAGAAAAAGAAGGGTGTTTATGGGCCGATAAGTTTTTACCTTCCTGCGCATACGCGAGGCCGGTAAATGAAAGTTTTCATGCGCGTACATTATTTTAAATTTCACTTTTGATAACTTTTTTATGTGAATCACATTTTAGAGAATGCTTATCGAGTAAAAAAATATTTTACTGAAAAGTTTAATATACTAGCTGCTTTTCATTTTCCAGTACAATCATTTAAGATAAAATACTCGCTGATAAAAATAGAAAAAAATCTTTAATTTAAGCGGATGATTATTTTCAATTTTATTCCATATTCTTAGTATAAAATCAGAATCGTCCCGTCACTTGTTATATTTCCATAATTAAAACTAGGTCAATTCGTCATAACTTAACATACTTACCCATTCTCATTAAAACATACATATCTTTAAATAGGAACTCGACGACTCCATTAACGTTTTTTTTTCCGTATATTTCCAGATCACCGCTCTTTAACACTCCCGAGCATCATAATGTGGCAAGGAAACTAATGGCACGTGAATTCCTCCAACTCATATTGCGATCATTAAATCCAATTCCACCCAAGTGGGTGCCACGAGTTCCAGCAATGCCGGGAATTCTTCGACACGTCATACCGTAGGGCAAAGAGAAAAATCGAGAAAATCATCGCCACCCCCGCGTTTTCGAACATGCGTGTACACGCGTCACAACAACATAACGCCGCATTTGAATATGAAGAGAGATGTGGGACTCGCGCTCGGCAACAGACGCGCAATCTATTAGAGCGAGAAAGAGAGAGAGCAGCAGCAGAGGCGGTAGCACGGAAGCCTTGCGCTTCTCTTTTGCCACGCACATGTATTTCCGTCTCTCATTCTTTGGTTTTGACTTTTTGCACGCTCCGCTCTGACTTTGTTTTCTTTCAGCTGTCTTTGTCGCTTTCGCCCTCGTTTTTCTTCCCGCGCATCTTTCTGCACCGCATTTTTGTTTTGTTTTCGTCGTAATTTTGATTTCACTTCGGCTCTGCGCCTGTTTTGTCATCGAGATTTACTTTTTGAATGAGCTTTTCTGCTGAGTGAAATAATAAAGTGTAGTTATTATATCTCGGTAAACCAAAATGCATTTAGAATGGGAAAAACATACATTTAATATATCGTTTTTATTTAAATTTTTTTTCTTTAAGACACTTTAGTTATATGACCTTAGAATGAATTTCCCCTTTAATTTTCATCTTTTTTTCTACTTGTGAGCGGTATTTTACATGGCACTCTCCCGGGACTGCATGACTGTATTCAGATGTAGCAGTAATGATGCTGGGAGCGACGATCATTACACTAATGAAGTCTTTTTTGTACAATCCGTTACAGTGTTTGTAGTCTCTTCTGTTTACTTTTAAAATATTACTGAAAAAGATGGTTTTATTTAGCAAGTAGAAAATTTTATTCAATAACTAATTTTCATTATAAAATGGATTCTCTTTTTGTAACCGTTATTTCTTTACTAAAGGGTTCATTTTATAATCAAATAAAATAACATGAAAGAAATTAGCCGATTGTTTAATCAAACCACAATGCATTACACGGTGTAATAGAACAAATCTTCAACGAAAATATCCACCTCGAAAGAACCAAAACGCTCCGATACTAAAAGCGAAACCCGTGACTCCATCTATGATCGCGCCGGCCAACTCGCTAGAGCGCGCTGAAGCTTTCGCCTGGCGCGCGCGCGCGCACGTGGCGTTGTATGTACGCTAGACGCGCTGGAATTTGAGCTTGCGTCGCTTGGCGGATCGTTGGCCCGAGCTTGCGCGAGGCGCAATAATGCGTCGCCACTGCAGAAGATTTAAGTACGTCGGCGATGCGTGGGTGGGAGAATTAACTTTCGCGCAAGCTCGATGGAAAACTCTTATTGTCGCTTCGCTCCCGGGGGCTCGGTTGCTATACAATGCGCAAGTATGTACCTATCTTTATGCTGTTTCGATTTATTTGTGTAAGTACTTGCGATGTTATATTTTCGAAACAAAAAAAATCTTATCTTGTTTTATCAGCATGTTTCTGTTATACCTATATATTTTTCTACGCTTCTTCCGCTATTTAATCATGAAACGGGTTCATACACGTATAATATTCAATAAATAGATAGAAAAATAATTAAGTATGATGGCTAAGTTTATAAACGATTTAAAAAAATACTTTTCTCACAGATATATGGTATAAAGGAAAATGATGTATTTGGTTTCCTTTGGAATGAGTTCAGTTGGCGTTCAGACAAGTCTGTATAAATGATATCTTAGTCATTTTCATTTTCAACTTACAGTAAACTACTATAATAATTCAAAAACCTTTCGAAAGAGTGTTAATTTTTCTCGAACATAACATTACAGGTGAAAAGATTAAGGAAAAGCTTGAAATTAAATAATATCTATAACTTCATTAATTTTCCAATTATGAGAGAAGGCAAATACAAAAACACTCGTATATTTAAATTGCAAAACCAATCGAAACGCGTCTCAGCTATGCAAATCCCTACCCTCATGGCAAGAGCGGACGCGCTTAATTCCGCGGGGTATCTATACTTTTCTCCTGCGCGTTGCGCGCCTTCCCGCATCTTCTCTCGCTCCCCTGCGCTCCCACCGCATCCTCCCCGGCTTTTCTCAGAATCTCGAAGGCGCGCGCACCGCACTGCCACCTGAAGCCGGCACTGGCGCATCTTCATTTGCACGCGCGCCGCACGTGCGCGTGATGCGGCCTCTCTCCTGTGCACATGCATGCTGCACACACGCGTGAAGTCGAGCGCCGCGTGCGCTACTCGCGCGATCGATCGAACGTGAGTTACCGGGACTCCCGGGCTGTTTCTCTCTTTTTTGCGCGAGCCCCTGCGCTCTTCGTTAAGACGACGCCGCCGCCGCCGCCGCCGCCGCTTGCATACGTATGCATGCATGCGCCCCGCCGGAAATTTATGCGCGTATGCGCCTTTGTGACTTCCCCGCGTGTACATACGCTTTCCCTCTCGTAAGCCCGCGAATCGATAGCGCGCGCACACACACACACGAGTCGCGCGGCAAACGACGATTGTATATATGTTTTGTACGTGGCTTTGACTTGCAGTCACTCAATTTTTTTAAATGCTGAAAATTATTTCACTTGTGTATGTTTACGTCGTTTTTTATTATATAGTCTTTCACGGGAACAAGGAGAAGCGATGCTCCTTACCTTTTACCCCCTGAATAAATTTGTTTTCTATATTTTGTTTACTTTAATGAACTGTCTCGTATTTAAAGAAGACAAATATAAGCGCGAGGCATGAATGCCAGATTTATCTCAGCAATATATTTCGAAAGCTGTATCTCTCCGCGCGCGTAAACACCTTAAACAGTTGCTTACGAAATGAGAGATTCGCACTGGCGCGCCTCGCGTGTATACACTCGCGGGGTAAACTAAATTACTGGAAAGTTAATCATAAAGACGAGCGCGCGCGTACGACGCATCTGCCGGGACTCCCTTGGAAAACATCTCCGTGGATATATACGCAAAGATAATTAATCTTCATATCCTCTCGTCATTACGACGCGGATACGCACAAAGAAACATAAATCACGCATCCTAGCTCGCAGATGCGTTCTGCTCAAGCGCAAGTATTATATACGTCGGCTCGTGAGCGCGCGCGTATTACATGCACGCGACGTCACAATATATGCGCGCACACCTTCGCGCGTGTTTGGATTTTCCGTAAATCCGCTGCCGGGACGAGGGGGAGCGAGGAAATACAAGGAGCGGAGCATCATTAGTCGAGCCCCCGGGAAAACGGGTCAAGCATCCTGCGCCTGCCTTGTATCGTGATGCGTGTACCCCAGCGAGCCTTTGCGCGAAGAAAAGCTGCTGCTGCAGCAGCGAAGACTCGTGTGCTTATTCTCCTCGCCTTTATTCCAAAGTCGAGTGATTTTTTCCTCGCGCATCTTCGCGCAGCGGCGGAGGGTAGTCGCGTACGTATATAAATTACCTTTGCGCGAGCTCTCGGGTTCTTTCTTTTTTCCTCCTCGCTGCGCTCGAGGGAGGAAAGCTGCGATAAGTGCCGCTCGTATCGCGCGCTAGTTCATTTTGTGTTTTTCTTCCCGTGCGCGGGGAAACGGGGTAAAGTTGTGTCATGCGCGCGCACTCGCGTATGAGCTTGTTAATACAAGGGAATTGCGATACTTCGTTGCGAGGGATAAGGGATAGGGCATCTTGAAAGCATCATTAGCCTTGTTTGATGCGTGTATATAACTGTCATCTCCGACTAATGACGAATATCAAGAGATCGCAGGTGAGAGGATTATACTTGTTTTCTGCAAATCCTCATTTTTCAAAAAGGAATGAAAACAGATTTTGAAGTAGAAATAGTAATTTTCAAAATTTTTAATAAATATTTCGGTTTAAATATTGAAAACTTTGTACTATAATTCCGTCGTTTTTTCGTTCATGAAAATTTAAATCCTCTTCAAAAACCATATTTTTACTTTTACAAAGGATAATTAAAAAGTACTTTTTTGTAAACAAATATTTTCAATTTTGAAACAATTGAATATTATTGCCACTCCATTTCAATGCAAATCATCTATGTATAATTTATGCATAATCTATACGAATTTTTTTTACATGGGTTATTGATGCTTTTATTTTTGATCATTGACAAAAAAGGGTACATAGATGTGTCACATAATTTATAATGAATGAGTATAAATACAAAATAAAGCAAACTACAGCTAGTTAGTCAGAGCTCAGAGGTACGAGCAACCTCGAGATATCATAAATCATTATTAATAGCTAAATACAACAAAAATAAACAGAATAGTAAGTCAAATCATTAAATACAAAACACTAGAGAAGTCAGTCGATAATAGTTATTTACAAAAGACTAGAAACCTTTTTGGTTTACTCAAAATCTTAAAATGTTGAATAAGCCAGGATTTAATAAAATACTCCACACTTAAATTTTACAGCTCTTTAATGATGTGTCATATTCTGGAACATTAATGAAACGAAAAGACGTGTCATTTATCTTAGCAGTAAAAGTATAAACCTTTTGCATACTTATGAATGAATTTAATGTGATACTATATACAACTAAAATACTTTATCGACAGTTTCGCGATCTTAAAGATGAGTTTACGATGAAGGTTGCAAAGACTGCACATACTTACAAAGGTCTGATTTATTTTTTTTATTATAAAGTCCTTGTGTGTGTTTGATACACGATTCAAGTCGCCTTACCTACGCACAGCGCAGGGCAATTTACGGGTTGTATTTTTAGTGAGCCGCAATAAACTTTGGATATACCTTAGTGGCGCGAGCGCGACTACCACGAATGAATTATAGGTGGAGAGAGAAAGAAAAAGAGTAGCTAAAGTTCGCGGCGCGCGGCCCCAATGAAAGAGAAACGTTTTTTTGAACTGACCGAAGAACGTGTAGCGCGCGATTCGATAGCGATATTTACAGAGGGACAGACCGAATGCTTTTTTAATATTCAAAATGTTTGTTTTATTGAGTAATAAAACGGGAGAGTCGTATCGAACAGTGGGAACAATTGCAACAAAGGCCAGACGCAATAGGAATGGCAGAATACTAACTGCGCGGTTTTTATTGACGACTCGCTGGTCAAAAACACAATAACATAAAAGCAAAACATTTTTACTTTATTCCCGCCGACCCTTTTAATAAATTAAAAACACCGGAATTTATTGAATATGAAAATGTTACAAGTATACGCATTGTAAAGACTTTTTAACTAACTTATTGCGATATGCACTAACAAACTATATTATACATGTATATTAGTCGTTCTGTAAAAATGAATGCAACAATCGCAGTGATGTATAATGCAAACTTGGAAAATTGAATAATGCAGTCAGATCCAATTATTTCCTTTACATTCGCCGCACAATAAGGATTGCAACTTGTACGCACGGATTTGAAATAACGGTTCGGAACACAAAGCCATTACGTAAAAAAAATCGCCAGTAATTTTCTCCTCTGCGTTCGTATATTCCAGAAAAATGGAACACTCCAGATAAGTGGACTCCTTCGCTCTCCCAAAGATGTCGTAATCCATGCAAATAATCTTCATTATCCTCCCCGCCGGCCGATTCACAGCAATAAAAGGCCGCTCATAATGAGCGCTTGCGCAATGTCCATCTTTAAGCAAAATGATAACCCTCAGACTCACATTAGCCCGACAGTTACGTCAGCGATATCTTGGGCAACAATGCATCTCTCTCTCCTCCTTCTTCTCGACTATCACAATGATTAATCCGTCATTTAGCCGGAAGATCGATTCGCGAGCCCGTTAGCATCGTGCCGCGCGCGTTCGTTCGATCATCGACAGATCGCCGCCGCCGCCGCCGCCGCGCGACGACTCGGGAAAACCGTTTACCGCGAGCGTTCCGCTTCGCCGGGGGTAAATCTGCGCGCCAGCACGACGTCGTCGCTTTATTCGCCGGGCGATCATCTCTCGAACGGCGCTTCGTCGCGTTATAAATCTTCCCGGAGTTCTCCCACGGATGAGCGCATTATGGCCGTATATGCGCCCGCGCGTGTATATATAGATGTATGTGTGTGTGTGTGTAATACGTATATAGAAGGGATGAGTCGGTGCACAATGGCTCAGAGCGACTCCCGCTTTCTGGATGGTTAGCGGATGAGATACGGGATCGGGGCTCGCGCGTCATGAGGCGTGTGTGAAAAATACCGCTCTTTTATATAAGATGATGCGTATATTATCAGAAAACTGGGCGCTATACAATGCTGCTTATATTGCACATTCTTCGCATTAATCAGCCTATGAATAATCGATTATATACGGGACGTGATGCGTTTAGTAGGGTAGTTTTACATTTTGGAAATAAAATTATTTTAATAAATACATTTATTTATCTATGCTTACATAATACTAAGATTATGAATAAAGATACGTCTTATAAGATTTTTATGTGACCTATTTATTTTCCGATATGAAATCAATTTATGTAATTAATAACTTCATTTATTTCAGATGCTCTGCCAGCATCATCGTTGTGTTTCATAATCAAATTCTAATTAACATGTTTTTATAAAGCTATAGAAAATGTGCTTATACTTATGCAATATCGCACAATTAAAAATCATGATAAATAAAAATAATAATAAATTATAGAATGTATTTTTATAAGTATATTTAATCTTCTTTATAAATTCATAGTATAAAGTTAAAATAATTGCCGAGGCTATTACAAATTTAAATTACTTTCTAAAATAATTTTCATTTTATATTGAATGTACTGTACATAACTTAATATTACACTTTCAAAGAAGCTTCGCACGCTTCGGAATGCCTAAAAATTCTTTCTAAAAACCACATGTTGGCCCATCTCCCGTTACACTCATTTTCGCATGCGGATCACATATGCACGACGCGGCCCAAGTCACGGCGTGACCTTGACTACGCTAAAGGGTTAGTTCGATGACTATCGAGTCAGCGCACATCAAGAGCGCGTTCGCACGATTTACCGGACGTATTTGCGAGTGGTATAGTGGTGCAGGCCGATCGAGCGCCGCGATAATTTCGTCGCTGGGCGGTCGAACTGCGTGCGCCTCGACGAATTTCAATCCGCAAGCGCAGCCTTATCGCTGACGAGAAAGACGCTACGGTTGAACTTTCGACTACTCTTCAGGAGGACGATTCAATTCGTCCCCAGTTAATGCTGGATTGTTGTCGAATTCATCCGATAACAGTTTACTCGTTCGACGTATCTCTATGTAATTAATTATGGTAAAATTTTTAATAGCGCTCTTGATGTACTTATTTAGAAACAATCCTCGAGCAAAAGAGTATTTTCCACGTTTTCACTTTGAAGATAAAAATCAAAACCGTGCAACTCATCATCGCGCAGATATTTACGGCGGGTCCTCGACGCCTCGTCAGTATAGTACCGAGAATCTCGAAATTGCAATCCTCTTTGCTCATTGTTTCGCAGGTTTCGCTCGTAATTTCGCATCTCACCTTCGGCGTAAGAGCGCGGCTAGTGCTGGCGCGGAAACAGGCCTCTCTCTCTCTATCCTCTCCTCCTCCCGAAGGTCCCTTTTAACAGCTCGCTCGCGCGCCGCGCATTTCTCGAGCGAGCAAGTCCCACTCCTGCTCTCTCGCGGAGAGTCGGTTAACGAGCGTAAAGGCGTCAGTGTTATGCCTTCCGCTTGTTTGTACTTTAATTTGTCCTATTTTCCTCGCGGCCAAGCAGCGCGAGTTCGATGCCAGAGTTCTTACCCGCGTTCCCAACGATCTGCCGCCGCGAATTAGAGAGAACGCGCCGCGCCGCTGTAGCCGCGCGCGGTGTTACCTCTAGGCGTCTCGCTTACTCGCACCTTCTTTATACAGCCGGAACTCCCGCAGCTGTCTCTCCCTCTCGCTCTTTCTCGGCCGAGGAGAGACTACACTCTCGTGGTAGTCATCGCCTTTGAAGGTGAAAGAGAGGCCGATACTTACGCGGGGAGAACCCGAGGGTAAGGAGTGATTTCGCGCATAAGCGCCTGCACAGAGAGGACCATACTCACGTACCTGAAACAGAAAGAGGAAAGATTTGTTCATACACGTTTGCGGAGAGAAAGAGAGAGAGAGAAAGAGAGAGAGAATGAGGAAGGCAGGCAAGCCGAGGTGTATTACGAGGATTTAACTTTTGCGGCTTGGGAAAATCGCCGCACGATACGTACTTCGCGGGTAATGGAGAGGAAGAGGTGTTGGATATGCTGCGAAAAAAGAAACGCCACACTCGCGCCTGCTGCAATCTCAGCTCTGGGGTTCTGCTGCATCGGGGGAATGTATGTTCGTATGCTTTTATGAGGTGATGAGTGTTGTGCAATTTTCGGCGATCACGCTTAGTTTTATTTCCTTGCATACCACTAGTTCAGTTTATAAATGGAAAACTGTATACTGAACTTTCTTTTAGTTGATAAAATATGCAGTGATGTTTTTTTAGCTTTTTAGTTTTGCAATATTAAGAAAAAAACCTATTTATCGATCTTTTTCTTATTACATAAACGAAATCATAAAAAATATTTGCCCGTTATCTATAATCACTGCAAATATTTTTGGCAAAGGCACGATCCCTAGACCCAAGGAAGTCTTCAGCGATACAGATACCCTGGATATAGCATCCGCGGAGAGAGAGGAGAGAGCGCCCGAGGGCGTCCTTACGCGCGCGGTCCTAACTAGCTATTATTTTTTGATTTGTGCGCGCGGCCGGGATATAGCGGCCGTGCCGGTTGCGCGCGCACGCCCGCGCGTCCGCTGCCACCTTTATTGCCCCGCTTTGGGCCCTCTCGCCTCTTCTCTCCTTCTCTCCCTCTTACTCTCTATCTCCTCGGAGGCATTGATACTTTTATTGCGGCCGTTTGGCCGCGCGCGGACGGCTTTTAATGCGCCGTTATAGGAGCCCCCGCTGTATTTATTGCGACGACGCGCCGTCATCGTCGCGGAGAGCAGCACGTCCCATGCGCTCTCTCGCGCGGTCGGTCGGAATGTGTGCCGCGCGGCTCCTTAGCGCGACACGCGCGCGGCCGGCTCGCTTCTTCTCACGGAACCGCCGCGCCAGAGGGGAAGGAAAGTGGAGGGAGGGATTATTTTTGGAAACTCTTTTTGGCCGACGAGGAGAGAAGCCGAGAGCTCGACGATAAGTCCGAGTGAGGAACGGCTTTATTCGAGATTGGGATTTCGCCGAGCGCTCGGGCGCAGTATTAAAACATTACTAAGTATTAAAAGAGCCGGTGAGTGTCGATAAAGGCGTGTATTTATCTCCCGGCCAAGTGGCGCGCGCGCGCGCGCAGCTGTGTCGTGTCAGACGTGACGATTTTATTTCCCTCCACCCTCCGTTCCTCGTGCCACCCCTCTTTTATTTTCTCATTCAATTAGCGTGTTAATGTTCTGTTAATCGTTTCGGTGAATTGTACGGCGAAACGTAATGTCTCAATTAAACGTAGGGTTTCTGGATCCGGCTGGAAATGCACCTCGGTCGATTATGTTTTAGTCTTTAATTGAATAGCTGGCAAGCTTCCTATATATCTCGTTATTTCTTCGAGGTGTGATGAGGAGGAATACAGACCCTTATAGACATATTTTTAACGACTTTTTATTTAACTTAATTGCATATTGTAAATATTGTATTTTGGATTATAATGTGTAAATTTTGTATAAATATGAATAATTTATAATTAATAAAGAAAAATCTTTATTTAGGAATAAACGTTAGGCTTTAAGATGTATAAAAGCCCGCGTCACTTATATTTGAATATCTGAAAAAGCTATTTCATTTATACTCGATGGATTTCCTTGAAAAGCACTGCGGGGAGAAAAAGCGACGCGATACTCGCTAATGTAAAGGCCATAATGTCCTGAAATGCGCAAAACCAGAGGAGCAGCGGCGAGACACGTCGCTAAATAAAACGAGGGCAAAACAGCTGAAAATACCTGCTCAACGAGAACGCACGAGTTATATACTACGGGCGCGCGTATATACTACCAGTGGGGAGGAGGAGGAGGAGGGTATCAAAAAATGCGAACGTCGGCGCAAAAGCGCACCTCGCGTCCTCGCCGGTTTGTCACTGTCTCCCCCACCTCCGCCTCTTCTCCGGTGCACCGCCCGAGCGTTTCGTGCATAACTCGTCGCGTTGCACGCGCGCGAACGCGCGGGGCTACTTTTCAACTTTTTACCCGTAAGCTCGGCGACAGAGCCTTCGGCCGGCGTCATGCGCGCACGCGCGTAAGTATATATTTATATATATATATATGCGAGCGCGCGGCCGCTTGATATATGCAAGAGATTCGCGCATCACGCGGAATTTTCGTTATATGCACTCTCGCCGCTGCTGCGTGCTCTTTCTCGCTGTTAAAGCGCTGTCTCGTTTGCTCCGCCATCTTATTGCGAACGATCGGACTAGTGTTTAGCGGGGAAACGTAAGGAGATAAGCTTAGTTGTGTCAATTGGTAGTGCGTAACTTTTTACTATAACAGATAATAATTGTATAAAACTTATGGGGAAGGTAGTTTTTAAGTCATTTCTCAAATTGTATATAATACAATAAGCTCTTAAATTATATAGTAGCATAGTGAACAGATCAAATTCATGTTGAATTAATCATTTTAGTATATTAATTATTTTGTGGCTAACGAATGGATAATCAAATGTAATATATCAATTATTTGAATCAACTTTATTTCCATCAGATGTTGTTTTAGAATATTTTGGTTTGCTATTTAATCAACAGTCGGCAAAACAAAAGAAAAATAAATATATAAACAGTAAATAAACAGAGTCGAAAAAATGCAATCGTTATTTTATATACATTGCAATAAAGACTTGTTACGAATACAAAACGAACCAATTTATCGCGAACACTCGGTATACAGAAATGACATGAGGGTTCGGCGCAGCATTTGTAATATGTTGATATTTAATGATCGCTAGCGAAATAGTTTACGATCGACGTATTTATTAAACGGCACTGTTTAGAGGCTAACGTATACCGGCTAACAAGCCAGCCATTTGGTACACTCGCGGCGGAAAAGATATGAAATATAGCGTGCAGAGAGCGTGTTGGATATTTTAACAAGAACAATGTCAATAACGAAAGAGACAACATTGCTTTATGCGCCTTGTTTTATCATTCAAACAATGCAGAATAATGATTTTAATTTTAAAATGATTATTTTTATAAATCTTGACCTCGTAAATAATAATTTATAGTGTCATAATTCATAACGGGTAGAATTTATTAGTAATGTCACAATTTTTCCTGGCATACCCGATTTTTCCAATAAATTATTGTTTTGTTTTCCGCGCGTACATATCCCTCCAGGAAATGTATTTTCTATGAAAAATACCGCGCCTCGGTGAACATAAACTCGATTGTTATTTAAAACCAGCACAACTATAATTGTGTGACACTATTTAAATAGTAAGCAATAAATAAACGAAAACACATAAGTCTTTCACCAAACAACGCACTGTGTATCCTGTTGAAAATATCATTTAAAATGCTTGAACGCGGACAAGCTCGGGTGGAACCGCAAAGTGGCAGACGTCCGGCAAAAAACAGGTAGCCAAGAGAGAAGTCGAGCGGCCCGCCGAAATTGTTCCACGGACTGTACGGTGTGCGCGCGCGCGCGCGGCGTTTAGACCATTCGTTTTCGACTGATATATGGCCGCGCGGCCCGTATGGCGGTCAGAAGGATAAGTACGAAGAAGGCGCCTGCGGGGCGAATCTACCCGCGTGCCTCGCGACGCCTGCCTTCGTTCACCTGCCATGTACGGATATACATGCTGCATTTCGATTTTTGCATCGCTTGAAAAGTCCGCTCAGCTAGACGTCTATACCAGACTTTATTACCCTTGTTTATTGTTAAGGGCCGTTGCTCAGATATTTCTATATTCATCCAAGTCTTATTACGCTGTAATTAAAGCCTTTTGTATGACGAAAATTCTTTACATTGTCGTTTATTAAGTATATATGTGCTTATAAATTCAATATCACGGATGAATAATTAATACTTGTTATTATATTAAACAAATATTTATTTCGTGCGACCCAATAAGATAATAACAAAAATTATAAATATTAAAAAATAGATTTAGAATTTATTTATGTAATGTTCCAAACAGAATAAAAATTTTAATAATAAAAAAAGAATTTCGCAACGAAAAGGGCAATAATCTCGAAAAACTTACGACTCACGTAATCCAAAATGTAATGATCGCTGAACGATAGTTTTTCGCACAAACCGATCGTCCCACGGCTGTTTCTTTGTTTTTCGTAGGTAATTCGATGTAAAAGAAAAACCAGAGGCGTGCCGTGATCCTGTTCGATCACTCGCCCCGGCTAATAGCAACAAATTGTCGTCGCGCGGCGATATATTAAAGGCGCGGAGGCGCGCGCTATGCGTGCGACCAGGGAAGCGAGAAAAAGCACGCGCGGAAATATATGCGCATGCTCGCGCACAGGTATGATTTCATATGTGCGCGCGCCGCTGCATATATCCATATCCGAATTCGCGCGAGCGCACTTGCTGATTCGTACAAATGAGCTTGCATGCTTGAGGTCGTTCGCGCGCGCACGCGTGTGCGCGTAGAGGGAGACAGAGTGAGAGCCAAGGTACACCGGTGTAGAGTTGTTTTTTGCACAGCGCCGACAGCGTGTCATTCGTTTTGCGGCTTTTCTTCTTTTTCGTCTGTCTCATTGGTAATGCTTCATATACATGGTAGATCGTTAATTATCTCTCTTTCTCGTGCTAGGTCGCATTTCGCTTTTTTTTTATTCGCTGAAGAGGTAGTGTGCACGAATGAAATTAAGTTGGAAAAGATTCATTATTGATATCGCGCACGGGAAGTACATCAGTTTTTCGAAATGCGATTATAATAAATAAGGGCTTATTTATTTTCATTTATATATACATGAACTTCACTGAATAAAATTGCAACTAATGGCTAAAAATTATTAAATAATACAATAGCTAGTAAAGATTCTAATGTATTATATTTCTCCTGTCTTACACAACAATTATTAAACGTTTATACGCTATTGCAAATTTTGACTTCACTTGTAGAGTCATAAATTTTAGTCGCTTCATGTTTATTTCTATGTCAAGCTTTAAAGCCTCGGATGGAAATCAAAATGAAAACGGCAAGTAAAAGCATTGTTCGAAAAAAATAAAAATGCTCTTATCGAAAATTCCTTCGAAACCCATAAATCATTTTTCGCAGGAGCGACTTCGATTTCAAAAATCGCTCGCGAGAGTGTCCGAGAAAAGGGTCGACATCGACGACGACTATTCTGCCGCGGCGAGCGAGAGCGGATACGAGCGCCCGGCACGCGAATCGCGCAAGGTCTTCTTTCTCGCCGCGCTTTTGCCGCGAAATGGCACAATTTTATTCATCGCTTTCTATCTCTATACTGCACGGCAGGTATACAGCAAGAAGAGAGGAAGAGAGCGAGAAACGCGGAGTTACAGTGGTCGTTTTTCGGTTTCGTTATACTTTTTTGTCGCTTCCCTCCTCTCTCTTGCTCACTGCGGTGCAGTCCGAGTTTCCGTCCGTCCGACTTGAGTGACAGCCCGGCGTTAGGAAAAATAAGAGATCGCTCCGATATAAACTCGCGAGCGCTCGCTACATTTGGCTCGCAGCGATTCGTCTCTCCCGATGCTATCTGCATGTGAAAAATAAAATGCAAATGCATGCGGACAAGAGAGCCAGTGCCACGTGCGTGTATATGTATGTGCGAGCCTCTGTAACTGTCGATGCGACGACAACAAAAAAGACTCAAGGTCTCGTGCATGAAGAATTTTAAAATTATCAAACCAATCTTAATAATTTATTATTCGCGACTTACTGCAAGAGCTCGTCTCGCTGTCACGAATTCCCGGTATGTATGTAATTACCACGAGAGCTCTGCGAGTTTTTGCAATGCTGGAATTGTTTTCTCGTTTTATTCGTATACGTGCTCGACTTTTTTTGATAACTCTGCGAATGTGTTGCCACGAACTAGCTTCTCAAAGTGATAAGGGTCACCTATACAGCAACATTTGATTTTATCTTTATTTTTATATTTTTTTTTTACATTTTTTAATATTTTATTATCAATATTGCTTATGCATTATTAACCCATTAACGCACAAATAAAAACAATTTTGCTGTGACTTTAAGCTAAAAAAATAGCTCAAAATGTGTTATAGGATCGCGTGCTTACAAAAAATCCAGGTAGCTTTAATAAATGAAAATCTATTAAAAAATCAACGACTCCGAAAAAACCCTTGTATGCAAAGTCCACCTGAAAAACTACCGGGATTCTCATGGATTTTTTTTTTAAATACGTTTACGTGGTATTGTGAAGATCTCATTATTGCTGGATTTACACTCTCTGTAACCAATGGTACGTACTTATGGTGTTAATTTTAAAACCTTTTTCTTCTTCTTGTCGATTGAATCTTTCTTGATCAGAACGATTGTAAACGGCAAGCTGCTGTAAAGCTCTCATTGACATGTTTCGTGGTGTCACTGTTGGTGTTTGAACCATAGGTCCTTTTTGACTATGCTCTCTTGCTTCAAATTTTTTTAAATATTAAAAATATTATTTGCTAAAATCTAAAATTTATAAACAATTACAACGTGAGTATTATTTTGTAAATCGATCTGAGCATTTTATAAAAAGTATACATTAAAAATACCTTTTCCCGTGTTTGCAATATAGTAACCCTTGTTATCCATTGTCTTTCTCTTGAAACAGTTACTTTTGTGCCATCAACTTCCATAACTGTTATAACCCGTAAATCCGAATCTATCTCAACATCATCATGATTCTTAATAGTGGTAGGTTTCTTTGCAAGACGTTTCGCTTTGATCGCAGTCACTTCTTCGATACTCACAGCACCGAATAGCGATTTAACATCTTTTACTGAGACAGCAGTTTCTACAGGGGTGTCTAATTTGGCTGCCAGTTGTTCCTTCACGTTTTGCACATGGCTCACCTCAAGAGTGGTTTTTTGAACGACTTGTTTTCTAAAGATTCTTCTGCTACTCGTTTAACTTTAGTTGACATTGCCAATGGTGCATACTTAACTATAGCCACTGATGTAGCTTTTTCTTCATTCAGGTAGGTTAACACATCTCTTCTGTTGGGTCGCTGCTGTACATACGCTGCATGGGCAAGTCGCTTATGTTTGAGAAGATATAGTAAACACTCAAATGTATAATATTCATTTGGTACACCAGACTTCGAGTTTTATTTTAACTTAATCCCCATTGTCAATCACATATTCTTACTAATTTTACTCTGTAAAAATTCAAATGCGTATTAGACAGAAAAACTCGGCTAATTGGAAGAAGCAGAAAATAGGACTCGCTAAGTAACTGACCACTGTCACGACCTTTCATCCCAAAATTTTAGATTTTATCGTTTTCTGTTATAATTAAGGATTTCTATTATATTTAAGCATTATGTGAGAGCCCGCATTGTTTTGTTTGAGACAAAACCCTTTTCTGATAGCAAGAAACATTTGAGAACACTGGAAACGGAACAATTTTCGTTGTCAGTTATTAACACTAATATTACTTCTTTGAAAATTAATTAATGTTATTAAGCAATGGTAATTTTATCTAAATCTTTGTTATAAAGTTATTTGATAGTATAAAACAATAAATCTACAAGCAAAACTGATATTAATTATTATAAACTTGAAGTGAAATCAAATATTTTTTTACTTCGTTGCACTTCAACGTTGCAAACTTCAGAACCATACGTCCCTTATATACCCTAGAAGTTTGTTTTCTTTTATGAACTGCACTACGCCATCTATCGGCGGGTCGGATATTGCATACTTTACAATCTTAATGTTTTTGTATATGGTTAAAAAAACGTTTCTGTATTGTTCCTACAACGCAATATTGCAACCTAGTCGGACATCTCGCTCTGTCTCTCTCGTCTCTCTCAACCTTATGCGGTCGTGCGGTGAATCGGGTAAAATAGTGCGTCTTTAAAATAATAATCTTGACAATTGTGTCATTACGTTTTCTGATATTTATACCACATTCCTTATACTTTACTCTACATCAATACTTTGTTTTTTAGTACGACACATAATCAATTATTTTCTGCTAGACGTAAAAATGTTTTGGTCTTGCACTATGTAAATAAATTATCTGCAATTCCCAATCTTGACCGAACGATGCCAATCGGCAAAATTTAACTTTATATGCCCTGAAGAGGAGAGTAAATGTCACTCTCGAAACGTCGGAATAAAAATAAATAATTTTGCCTAAAACTCGTTCTTTGAGGTCCATTTGCAATAAAAAGGCACATTCCTTCATAATTGTTTCCGTACAATCGAACGGAACCTAGATGACGACACCTCACTAAATAGCGCCATCTATAACCCGGTGCGCGGCGGTCATAAGAACTGAGGAAGAATGCAGCTCTTTCCCATTAAGGAGATTTTCCCATTGAGAGGATTCGAATCGGTGCGGAGTGGGGCTACAGTCAGATGCAAGAGTCTTGCCTCAAACAAAACAATGCAGGATAATGGACTCACATAATCGACCTAGATAATACAATCTTTAGAATTTTATGATGATTATCAATAAATTCAATCATTAATACATGAAACCAAGAAATACAGATATAGCGGCTTTCTCGACACACTTCCGAAAAAAATGAAAGTGAGTTCCAGTGCAGTGCACATTACGAAGAGTACGAGGCGAGAAAAGACTAAGACTGTTATGACAGGGTTCGGAGAATAACGAGATAAATTGTAGAAAACATAACCGTCAAATAATACGACCACCCAGTAATTACAGCCTATAACCAGCGGCTCTTTCTCTCCTCTCCTGCGCGCATCCCGCATATCTACATGTGCGCCGAGCGTTAGCTAATCCGTTTCCTCGCGCATCTGTTCAGCATCTTTCGCCGGCGCTACCATGCCATATAGCCCACGTGTGTGCGAAACAAAATGCTACTCTTGCTCTGGCGAACGTGTGCACGTAGATACGCGCACCAGGCCGGCGATTGACATTTAAATACATTATCATAACAATACAGCTGGGTGCATGTTAAGTTAATATCCCAGTGCCTTCTTTCTCTCTCCCTCCCTCTCTCTCTTTCTCTTGCCGACTACGGGACGCATGCGCGCAGTAGTCACTGTCATGTCAGGGTATACCTATGCACGAGCGGCTGCAAGCTACGAGCCAAGAGTTTATGCACACCGTGCGAACGCGGTGTTTATTGTTTGCGCGTTGTCAATGTGTGTGTGCGCGCGCCTGGATTTCTGACGGTTTTGTCGATTTCGCTTTTTTCTCGACTATATTTACGGAGAGGAGAATATATTTAAAACGCGTTACACAATATCCACACAAATGAATTGTCGATTCGGAGACATATTTCATACTTAATCTTATTTAATATCTATAGAAATCGTTTATTATTATTTTTCAAAAATAACGGTTATTTTACGATTAAATATTTCTATATTGACTGGAAAATAGTAATCATAAAAGAATCGATTGTAAGAAATTGTATTGGTTATCTATAATAGTGTATAAAATGGAGAGCAATTGCAAGTAACCTAAATTTCACGAAACAGCTAAAGCATTGATTGTTTCGAAATAGTTTAACAAATGTATAGTGAAATAGCAATGCAAGTTTTTACGAGTCGGAGAAATTGAATCAACAATATAATCAGCTTAATTAACAGAGCCAGCATTAACATCGAGATATACCAAAGCAAACAACCGACCTCGAAATAATAGTGCTTCTATCGATCAGATGTAGAAATAAAGACGGGAATAGCTTCAGCACGAATTTGCGAAACCCAAACAAAGACCAAACAGAGTAGTTCCAGAGAAAATGTAAGCGCAATTGTCTTGCCATGACGCTTCGCTTTTTACTGATTGCGCATCGCTCTCGAACACACTCTTCCATTTCACTCTTACCTACCCTTCTCTTTTTTCCAATTTTCACCTATATAATTCCAGGTTTATTTTTCTCCTGTGCGTTTACACGAGCAAGTTGCCGCATATGCACGCCCATCCTCTTATTCGCACAAGTATAATACGTAGCTCACACACGCGCTCGCGCGAAGGTCTTCGCATATCCCTTGCTGCGATACGTTGAAACAAAGGCAGCAGAAGCAGCTTCCTCTCTCTCTTTCTCTGATGGCCGGTCCGGTCGAGTCCTCGCGCGCATACGATCGTTATCCAATATAACCCGACGGACTGCGTTCGCGCACACACACACACACGCACGTGTACCACCTAGCGCAGGCACACGCGCGAAAATCAAAAGCGCGCATGCGTGTGCGTATAAAGGCGCTGGGGGAGCGAAGGAAATTTACGATGGGTCTATAAGATTCCCTCTCTCTCCCTCGCTCTGGCCACACTGATAAATAATACATTTCCCCGACGGGTGGTCGAGCAGCAGCAGCAGCCGGCGTGTATACGAAGCGCGTTATATTGTGCGCACCTTGAGAGATCGGGCCGATCTTTTCGCGCAACATGCAACTGCGCGCGCACCTCGATGATCTCGCCTCCTCGCGCTCTCGGCTCATCCTCATTAAGTCGCCTCGCTGACGCGTGAAAGTGCTACCATACGGCTCGGCCAGAATCCGGGAGCGAGCTTGTGCGAACTCCTCGGAGCAGCTTTTCGTTTTCATTTTCGCGCGTGTGTGTGTACGCGGCGAAACGACTTAACGATAATAGGAGTATAGACTGCCGAGTGGTAGGCGCGTGGAGCTGTTCGCTGTGGGATCGCATCGGAGCTCTGATAAATGTTGCGCGATATACCTGTGCGTTTGAAGTTGCTTTTCTCCCTGCGAAATTTTACTTACATCATCTTTTTTGAAAAATAAAAGACAGACAGGAAAGTCTCAGCCTCTCCGATCTGTTAATTTTCTATTGTCTACTTGATTTTCATTTATATTTACAAAAATAATGGAATGTAATATAATAGTTCTAAAAAAATTAATTTAAAAATTCCAATAATACTATTACTTTAAAATATTTTTTCAAGTCTCAGTATGTGGAGTATAAAAATCCCGTACAGAGTGTCGGATTTTCCTCTACTCTTATAGAGCTCTCAATATTGTACCTGTAAAAGCTTATAAGTATTAAAATTCTTCTATACTTTCTGTGTTGCTCGGAAAAAGTAATTAGCTGGTACTTAAATATCCCAATTTTTGTTGGCCATACTTAACCGAATAAAATAAGACCATAAATGATTTTGCTTTGTCCTTGAAACTATGAAATTTACTTTGATAGTAATAGTTTGTCTGATTTTATTACATACAAAGCTGGAAAGTGGGAGAAAATTCGACACTCTAGAAGGGATTCATAGTATTAACATCTTATGACACATACTATTAAAACTTGAACATTTGTTTTAAGGTCTAATAAAACTATAAAAACTAATGGATTGGATTGAAATCGGAGTGAAGAAACAGAAAGAGAGAATCAACGATTGTTCACGTATTTACGGAATTCTTAAGATTTTCATTATTTTGCGTCGTTTCTCGCTATTGTGAAATGCACGTAACTTTGTACAAGATCATCCAATTTCAACGATTCTTAGCTAAAATTAAAGTTCTTTTATACCACTCTAACCTCAAAATCATAACTTCAATATGATTATTCGGCTCTCGTGGTATAAAATACGGTTCGAAACTGGTGCGTAAGAAGACTTTTAGCTTCTGTGACTTTTCTCATTTGCTTCATTCGTGCAAAAAACGTCACGACTTTAATAATCACCTTCCGCAGCCATTTAGAAATGTACTATTCTTGTACCTTTTTCCCTAGTGAAAAATTATCAATGACCGTTTTTCGCTCATTTTTCCTATGTTAAATTTCCATAAGAAAAATGTATCTGTGCTTAAAACGCAGTGTCATAAGACTTTTCATTGGTTAGACATTTTTGTCGTCTATTGTATGACCTACACTGAGAGAAATGTTCTAATAAAATTTATTATAAAAGTCACAAAAATTACTATATTTTATAGGAACGGTGGGACAAATACACTTTATGCTGCA
>JAPYZP010001490.1:0-16378 GCA_030522985.1 Torymus sinensis | reverse complement strand
TATAGGTATATATTTAAAGCTCAAGTTTTTCATTGCACGTGACCGCAATAAATCATGTTATATGGTGGGAGCAACGAAGATAGACTTAGGTGTTAGGTCTATCTTCGTTGGTGGGAGCATTTGAATTTGACATTGCGGCATCATGGCGACAGAGACTACAAGTGACAAGTTTGTTGACAAACTTCATAATTACTTTTTTAGCTTATAAATTTGATAATTTTTTAGAATAATTAAATAGTTGTTTTCCGTTAAACAATACTTATTGTACATTGAAATTTTAGGTTGGAGAAATGCGAAGTGTGTGCAGTAAACAAAGCAAAATATACTTGTCCGAAATGTGAGGTTAGAACATGTGGCCTTGCGTGTGTAAATATTCACAAGAAAGAATTGGAATGTGATGGGATTCGTGATAAAACAAAATTTGTGCCTTTAAATTCATTTACAGACTTAGATTTACTCAGTGGTAAGCTTTAAAATAAAAATGTATTCAACAACTTAGGTTTGTTAGACAAACAAAGATTCACAAATATTTTGTTATTTAGATTACAGATTACTCGAAAACATAGGAAGAAATGTTGAAAAATTACAGAAAAATCCACTTAAAAGGTGCACGCGAGTAATGCAGCAACTTCCTTTAGTACGTATAAATAATTTTTTTTCTATTAAAAGTCGGCGATTGTTGAACCTACAACAAATACTCGTAAAAATACTCGAAAATCGTTAGAAATGCCAGTAAATATCGTAAAATAAGTTAAAAATGATTAAAATACAGAAATTTATATGTACGGCTTAAAAAACAATTATTATAAATTGACATAGAAAATCATAGTATATACAACACATTGTCGTAGGTTTAACATCTTCTTTAAAAATATTATACTCATATCAGCAACTATTATATATTTTTATTTTTTTAAAGCATTTACATAAGTTAAGATGCGCTGCATATAATAGAAGAGTTGATTTACAGTTTATGCCACAAAATTTTAGTCGTCACAAAGAAAATACAACGTATTTAGATTGGAACACCAATGAATTATCTTGGAAAGTAGAATTAATTTTTGTTCATGCAGATAATATTAAGTGGGTCATAGAGAGGTATGTTCAAATTATTTCTCTTAATTAATATCAGCATGTATTCATATTGTTTTAAATGTATTTGCAGGGTACCAGAGACTAAAAGATTATCAGCTATATTAGAAGAAGTTTTTAATTCTGATATTTCTTCAGAATCATCAGATGATGAATTGTCAAGTAAGTTATCAATACTTAGAAAGAAAATCATGTATTATCGAGGATGTGGTTTGACAGGTGTGAGACCTTTATTAAAAGCTGAAAAAGTAGAAAAGTCTGATTCAAGGTAAACTAACAAGTATTAAGTAATTCACTGATTACGAATTATTTTAATCAAATATTTTTGATTTCTAGGTTTTATGAATTAGATCCATCAGAATCACTCCAGGAAAATTTTAAAAATAAGACAATAATAGAATATCCAATCATTTATGTTGCATTAAAAGATCATTCTGAAATGTTTGATATTATAGAAAGTGGTAAGAACAATTTTTATATTTAATATACTTAACTGATAATTGATTTCTATTGTACACAGTAAAATTATTACCCAATAATTTTAGATGATGAAGAACTCAAAGCTAAATTTGACAGACCAAAAAGAAATAGGAGAATGAATTCAGATACTAGAATAAAATCAATGAAAAGAGAACATTCACCTAAACAAGATAACCAAGATGTAGATTCATCAAATAATTTCTTTTTTAATACAGAAGTTTCAGATTCTGAAGATGAAATCAATTCAGAAGTGCAGAGTCATAAAGATAAAATTCAAAGAACAGATAATGAATTAGCGATTGTTAAGTATTGATAAAACAAAGAACTGTAAATATTTTTTATGAATTTTTATTGTAAATACATTATTTTTCATAGCTACAAGATCGAACCTTTTATAAATACTTTAACATCAATAAGTTCAATATAATACATACTCTATTGATTTCCCTCTCAATCCAAATACTCATCTTCCAAAAACATTGACACAAGATGCATTCCCCTAAAATTAATTTTAAAATAGGCTACTATTGTAGCATTTGTATAACTTATTTCCAAAACTCCATTGCAAGACATAATTCAATGGACTGAAAATATTGTCATTAGGTAAAAAAAATCAATCCACAAAATAAACATTTTTTAACAAAGTATCGTGTATTCAAAAAAAATTTGATAAATTATGTCTTAAAATCTAGCGATTATAAAACTAGCCCTTCACAAAATAACAAATATCTTGGCAATTTTTCCTTTTTCCAACTATAGAATGAAGAAGTATAAAATGAATATTGAAAATGCAACTAATCCCGCTACTGCCTTAATATACATAGATTTGCTATTTAAATAAGCTGCATCTTTTCTATACTTCTGAGACAACATAGATAGATTCTGTGTTTTTGTATCCAATTCTGTGAAGAATAATTAATATTGAATAACGCTGTTTTCATATTATAATATACAATTTAAAATTATTTACCTGAAAGAACTGTCCCCCTTTGCAGCACATCATCAATATTTTGTACCATAATTCTCTGGACATCTTGCAGTTGATTATTTAAAGTATTCATGTTACGTCGAGATCTGCCATCAGAAAAAATTTTCTTTGCTTTTTGCAAGTATGTATCTATAAAAAAGATAATGTAACATGAAGTTTATATTGACAAATAATAGTCTCATTAAAATTACAAAAGGTATACCAAATTCAATAAATGTATATGGCCTAGTCACTGTATTAACTTGTCTACCATGCTGGTTGTGAAACTCCTGTGCAATATCTTCTAGGTAACTATATGCCGTACGTTTACTGTAGTGCCGTTCACACAAAACCAAATAACACACGTCATTTTCTATGAGATAACTGTAATAAAATATCAGCATTATTATATTTTCATCAAAATATTTGTAGAAAATATGTTAGGCACTTTACTCACTGGAAAAAGAATGGTCCAGTTTCAATAGTACACCGAGATGGAGATTGAGGCCCTAATTTTCTAAATAACATTTTAGCTTGATTTTGGTACTCCAAAATACTCCTTCCAGTCTGTAAGTAAATCATTGTACATAAATAACAAACAATTCCTTTAAGTTAATAAAAAATATTGTTAAAATTGGTAGTTTACATTGTAGAATAATCAATACTTAAATACATAACTACTTTTGCTCAATAATGATGCCTTTATTCATAGTAACAGTCAACAAATAAGTAAATAACTTTATTTGCTTGCAAAATCATTTAATAAAGTTTCAAAAAAATTGAATAGAATCTCCAAAACAAAATGAAATGATAAAATATGTTAATATTCCAATGCTTTTGAACATCATTCAAATAGCTTGTCATATAGAATGTACTTTTGTAACAAGTAAAAACCTTCAACAATCAATATATCCATAAAAAAAAATTTAAAAACTCGTGCATCACGATCGCTCAATTTTTTTCATTAACTAACATATGACTCAGAAATTCAAAAACCCAGTGCAAAAAGCACAGTGTCACACAGTGCGAAACGTCGCCATCCCTTGCGTCATAAACTAAAAAGCCCCCATCCACCCTCCCCTCGCCATTACCGCCCTAAAAATCCACCTCATCCACCCCATGTTCCGAAAAACCAACATCATATTGTCAAAAGTGAAAGTATCATCGAAAAGCATAACGCGAGTATCAACGTCGTCGTAAGTATATACCGACTGTAGAGAGCATCCTAACCTGTTCGTCCTCCTGCATCGCAGCTGCGAGGGGCAGGCCGTCGCTGACGCGCGCTATCATCGTCAGCAGGATCATCTTGCTGGGGTTATTGCTATTCTATTCAGCAGGATATCGATGAGAGCACTGTCAGGATCACAGGGTCTGCGAGTACGAGCTCAACATTTGAGCCGTACTATCCACCTACTGCTAGCTGCTACTGCTACTGCCGACGACGACGGGGAGAGCCGCAGACACTCACGTATACTTATATACGTTTGACGTTATATGTCCGATTGTTCGATGTGTCGGATTCGGAGTGTAAGTATAGAGCTCGCTATAGTTCCGATTGTTGACGCACTGTAGAACGGCCCGCAACGGGCGCAACCGACACGCGCCAGTGTCGAGCCACCACGTCAGTAGTTTTTGGGCCTGTATGTAATAATGTAACGCTGTAATAAGGAGTTGCAGCGGTACCGCGGCACGAGAACTGCGTAGGCGGATAATTATTTCTTAATCGCTGCTAATTATTACTTAGTTCGTTTGCCGATAAAGAATTCTTTTCATGGTATACTTAATAGGAATATGCATAGATAAATGACGAATGTAGGACGGAAGAATGAATATATATATGGTATATATGGTAGTAGGGACAGATACGATGAAAAAACTGAATGAATTAAAAAAATTTTTACATTTTCTCAACAATTTTCTCTGTAACTCGGAAATAGGTAGTAAAGTCAAGTTAACGATTGGAGTAAATAATTGCGCTGTTTTTACTGCAGTGATACAATACTTTAAATAATTATAATAGTTATATTTGCATACGTTCCACAATTGTAAGTGAATTTATTGCCTCATTAACAACGTTTTAACAAACTCATTAATAAGTCTATTCTCAATATATAGAAATTATATAGTTTCAACTATACCAAAGAAATTGAAAAAAAAACCTCATGTTTTACATGTTTGTATTATACAAGTATACGATAATGATATTGGCATAGCACATCAAACACCATCGGCCTACATCCCATCCTAACTCCATCATTAGCCCATCCCCACCTCTCCCAAAACTCCGAAATCAATGAACATTGAACTCTCGCTTCTTATCACTCCATATTATGCCTCCATCCCACTTGCCGCGCGCGCGCTAAAAATCTCGCCGAACTCGATATCATCCAAAGAGAAAACGGCGCCACGTTCAGGTTCTTCCAGCGTTGCAAGCAGCAAGGCGAGTAACCCGCAACCGGTCGCAGTTGGACAGCGGACTATGCATATGCATGTACCCGGCGTACCCGCCCTGGCCGTTGTCAGAGTCCACCGCACACCGCGGCGGCGCTGCCGAGAAATTCCCGACAATCCCGACTTATCCACGCATACTTATACAATTACAAGAACATATATACCATATACGTACACACATGCAAGTATGCAACCACCTACACAGCGAGCGATCTAGCGGTAGGTGTGTATACGCGGCATTGGAGTAGGTAGCGAGAGTAGCGACTCTACTTTCGAGCGGGAGCGAGAGAGAGAGAGCGAGAAATTCGTGTGATGTGTATATGCTAGCTCTCTCTCCCTCTCTGTGACGTGCACACGCGAGAGCGTATTATAGTAGATCCCTTTCCCCGTGCGCGAGCAATGTCCGCGGCGACGACGACGACGGCTGCTGCTGCTGTTCTCGCTCTCCACGCGTAATTTTCCTCCGGCCGAGTTACGCGCGCGTGCGTGCGTGTGTGTGTGCAGAGTCGTGTCCTGCGGCCACGTAGGAAGGCAAGAAGGAGGGAAAGAAAGCGCACGAAGCGAGGGAGGATACGATATGAGCTGCGGCTGGCTCCGGGGTACATCCTTATGAACGCGAATGCCGTTTGGTGAGTGAGCGATTGTGTGCTGTACATATACCTATAGCTGATATATACGAAAGAGTCAGCTCCGGTGTGCATATGTGTGTAAGAGAAAGAGAGAGGGAGCGAACGCGCCACAGCTTCGGCTGCCTGCTTGCATAGTCGCTCTCACAGCTGGCATGAAATCCTGCCTCGTCCCGGGTGGCGAGCCCGACATCCCCGTGGCCACCGAGTTCGTTCAGGTGTGAGCTTCTGCGCGCCAGCGTCTAAAAGCCCGGCTCGCATTATATAATTGCGCGAAAATCGGGAAATTCCTATACTTATGAAGTCTGTGCGCGTATCTATCGGGCGCTGTGTGTGCAAGCTGGCGCGCGAGTCTCTGTGTGCGAGAGAGAGAGAGAGAGAGGGTCTCGGCATTTTTTTTATCTATACAAGAAACCTTTATCTTTTCTCTCTCTTTCTCCCTCTTGCTCTATATTCCTGTTTTGGAGTTCGCTTTCTCTCTCGAGCGTGGTGCGAACGTCACGCACTTGCTCCTCTCCGTGTCTCTTCGCGCGCGCTTTCGTTTTCCTGCACTTTATGAATTCGCGTTGTGCAAACGTGCTTTGTCATTCGTGGTGCTCTCGTTGGCCACCTATTTTTTTTCCTACTTCGACTCGCGATAAATGCTCCCCTTTAATGAGAGATTCTCGATGTGGTGTGTCTATGTGTGTGCTCCGTTTTGTAACATATTGTTTGTTTACAGATTTTGTACAGACGTTTCTTCGTAAAGGTGCTATTTTCATACTAGTATGAGTGTGAGTATTGAGACATATTTTGAGTATTTATAGCTATTGCTCTATTGCGTTTCTAACAATTTCCAATGATTCTGCAGCAGAACCCCTATAGAGTGCGGCCAACAAGAACAAGAGTTGACGCCAGCCATGCAGGATATGGAATTCACAGTCAGAAGCCCTGGAATCCAAATCCAGTTCAGAGGCCGCCAAGCGTTGACTCAAATGCAGCTTTCCAACCTCCACCTATGGCGAACGAGACAAAAGCTACTGATGCTTGGGACTGGAATGTAGACAATGGTAATAATGGAAATGATTCCTGGAATTGGAGCATCGACCAACAGTCAGAATCTCAGTCCCATCAGCATCAACAATACCATCAGCAACAGCAACATCAGCCGCCACACCATCAGCAACAGCAGCCGCCACAGCAACCTCAGCAAAATCAGTTTATCTCGCCTTACAATAATCAAAAGCAGCCCATTCCACCTCCCAGTCAAGAGAATTATTACAAGAATTTGAATGGGAATAATAGAGTAGGTGGTGCTCCTATTGTCAATCAACATGCTGCTTCAGGCAGAGAGACTCCGAGAACTCTCGCTGCTGCTGCTGCTGCTCCTCCATCCAGAGAGCCCACTCCAAAGCAACCTGATTCCTTTCCACAGTACACGAATTACACACACAATCAACAGTTTTCAGCTCCTCCTCGACCTAGTTCCAATACCTCGTACTCTGGCCCTATTGATCAGCCTCAGTGGCCCAATGAGCAACAAAGCCAGAGTTTGCCATATGCTCCATCAAATCAAATGCATAACCAAAAACCTCCGACAAACCAAACTCATCCAACACACCAAACTCATCCAACACATCAAACTCACCCAACACACCCAACTCATCAGACCCATCCAACTCCCCCACCACAGACTGCTTCTGTGAACAGTTATAACTGGGCAAATACGGAGCAACAGAATGTTCCTATGCATAATTGGCAAAATCATGTTGAAACACCTGCATCAAACTATTGGCAGGATCAAAATACTGTGAAGCAAGACCAGTATCCTGAAAATATAAACAATCCTTGGCCGCAACAAGTATGTGTTTTGTTTATGTACTAATCCAATCATAAAAAATTTCCTGACTCTTTTTAAATAAGATGCAAATAAAATTTGCATCAATTGCATTGATTAAATTTTAAATTGAAATAATTCTTACACATTGTTTCGACGATGACGGCGACGGCTACTGCTGCATTAATCGTATTGATTAAATTTTAAATTGAAATAATTCTTATTTTATTGTTTTAAGTACACTATACTTGCACTTTTCATTTGCATGTTTACAAAGTGTCAGGACACTAATCAATCTCATACAGCTTACTAACAAAATCTTCATTTTGTGTTGAATAGAATCAGCAAGCATCATCAAATCAATCTCATCAACGACATCCCAATGCCTATCCACCCGCCAACGCTATTAACAGTGAACAGCCAAAATATTACAACCCTCATCATGAATCATCACCCGCGCAAGAGAGCAAGCAATCTGCCGCTCAGAATTGGCTTCCGCCGAACGCGCTGATGTCGAATCAGTGGTCGAAAGCCAATTCCGAGAATGTCACGAACGTTTTACCCCGACAGCAATCGCTGCCCTCCAACACCTGGTCGGACGAGGCGACGAACTCGCTGCCAGGTTGGCAGCACGGCGGTGCACCGAGCAACATTCCAAACAGTCAGTGGCGGCAGCCAAAGCTCCAGGCGGGTGGTTCGCTCGAGGAGTCGGCTTTGTCTGAGAATAACAAGAGTGAATGGCAGCAGCACGCGCCACCATCGCACTTCAATTCCTCAACCACGTCGACAACCTCCGGCTCGCTGGCTAACATGTCGAGTAGTACGGAACAGCTGGAGGACAGGAAGAGATCGTTGACTCCTACCACGAGCTGCACATCACTCAATGAATTTCAACAAGTAATTTTTTATTTATTTTTAAATCATGAAAACAAAACTATTTTCAAAATTAAAATTTGATTACCATTTTTACATTATTTTTTTAGACTTCGAATAGCACTCAGATTGCCGCCGAAAACAATACCGCATCCAATATCGAAACTTTCAATTCCCAAAGCCATGTGGACCTTGACTGGACTAACGATGGAGAGTGGAACACAGTCACCGAGGTGTCTAGTGGCATAAGCAACATAAACCTAAATTCTAAATTTAATCAGCCGGAAGGTGTCTCCTCTCTCAAGGAAGAACAATCGACGCCTCACGCCGCGAAGGATTGGAGTCGTCAAACGATACCAGGATCAAACTCCGACAATATAGAGAATTCACTAGATAACGTACCAATTTTAACGCCTGAGCACGTAAGTCACCTTATTGTTTACATAGACTCATTTCTTTAAAGTAATAATGGTGTGTAGATATTAATATTTTGTTGTATTCCTTTATAGAATAGCACAGAAAGTCTCACAGCTGTAACCCAGGAACCATTCGACATTCATCAGACGGGCGCGGCGAAGCCCGTGGAAGCAGTCACCTCTCCGGCCAACTACGACCAATGGTACAAGCAGAACGTTCGCACACAGTCGGAGAACGATTTCTTCGGCAACGATCGCGGCGCAGGAGCTAGCAGCACTCATCCCGCGAAGCCCTGGCAGCCCGAGCAGAACGTGGAGAACTACGAGAACATTCAGCAACCCTCGGAATTTGTGAATCTCGAGGTCGTGCAGCCGGAGCTACAAGAACGCGATATCTATGGTTCCCGCGATTCCATCAACAAGGAAACATTGGACAACGATCAAGGTCTACGTCAGACTGCCACGCCGAAGGAAACCGCTGTACGTGACTTCCGGCAGGAGGTCAACAACGTCGAGGTGCCGACGGTGCAGCAGATTCAGCAACCGTTGCAGGCCGAACAGGCGCCCGACAATTACGAATTCGCGTCCAACGATAGAAACACGTTCCTAGAGACGGGCGAGCTGACGGATCCGCATTCGCAGGAACACGAGCCCGTGCCGCCGAGTCAGGATGATGAGAATGATGAGGTGCCGAACGACATACCCTTCCTACGCGAGGTACCAGGACAGTCGAGCAGTGTCGATCCGCGCCGCAACGATCCCACGGGACAGGAGCAGTACGCACAAGCCGGGGCCGTCGGCGGTCCGCCCAGAATGACCGACCCTCGCAGAAACGATCCGTCGGGTCAGGAGCAGCAGCCGAACGTTGCGCAGGCTCGACCTAGCACCAGTAAGTCTTTTTACTTTACATTCATTTGTAAAAAAAGTCTAGATTAAAATATAATGATATTAAAACGAAATTAATCTTCTGCGCAGACGACAGATCCACCGACCGAAGAGACGTTCCTTCAGGCCAGGAGCGCACGATACCCGTTCAGCAGCCACCGCCGCCTCAGCGCACGGGCGAGCTCGACAGCGTGGAGCGGCGTAACGATCCCTCGGGACGTGAGCGTTCACTGCCACCGCCCCAGCAGTCTCGCAATGAGCCGTCGGGTGAGGAGCAGCGAGTTGCTCCGCCGTTACTGCCGCCGCTGACGTCGATTAGTCAAGCTAGCCAGCTCGAGTCTAGCGCAGTGAGGGAGATACCAGGACGGGGCAACGAACCCGAAGAGGCGATTATTCAGCAGTCGGACAGTGGCCTCAGGCAGATACCTGGTGGTGCTTCGTCGAACGAGTCCGTACAGATTATGCCGGACGATAGGGTTACTAGTGGTAGGGTTGTCACTGGGTCCCAACAAGTCAATATTCCAACTTGTAAGTTACTATTAAGTGATATGAACATTGAGAAAAAACAATTTTTCTTTATCTATGAATCGTTTCTTAAATGCTTTTATTAATTTAATGATGCCTTAATAAAACTTGAAGAAAGATTGATTCAACTAAACTAATATTATACTAAAAAGAGAAAGGACCATCACTTTCAATGACGTCACTTTCTCTTAAAATAGCTAAAGGAATTTTAAATCATTAAAATTCTTTATAAAGATTACTTTTTGGACAATAAAACTTTCTTAAATTCATTAAATTTTTTTACCAGTTTAGTGTCATTTTGTATTTATTTATTTATTTATTTATTTATAACAAGTATTTCATAATTTTAACTTGGTGTGCTTTTTGTTGCAGCTTTAAGTGCGGCGCAAGATTCTGCAAGTGATACTAGAAGTAAGCGAGAAGAAGCTGTCGGCGCTTCAGTGGCCGAAACTACTATTGGTTCTGGTCCGCCGAATCGCAGAGACTCCTACGAGGACGGCGACGACGAGGGTTCGGGCAATAGCAGAGAGGGTAGCAGAGATAGGCGTAGAGACGCGAGTCCTAAATCCAGACATTCTCGGTATGAGTATAACAGGAAACCTGCATAGTGAGTATATGCTATAAAGGTTACACCAAAGTTCTTCATATCAATTTTTTTTTCTATATACCTTTTTTACATTCTGACATTGTATTTTTTTTCCAGCTACGATCGCGAACGAGACTATGACGACGATTATTATTACGACCGTCGCAGAACTGCAGACTACGAGCGAACATACAACTCCCGAGAGGATCTTGACAGACGGGACGCCTCCTACAGAGAAGACGAGCGTCGTCATACGAGTCGCGATGACCTTGACCGTGAACGTCATCCCCGCGACGATCTAGATAGAAGGTCAAGAATAAAGGAGGATATCGATGATAGAGATGGTAGGAGGCGAATCGACGATCGAAGACACGATAGACCGGCTGACCCGAGGCTCCGGGAACCCAGGGAATATGATTCTCGATATCCCAGAGATCCCCGGGAACCAAGAGATCCGAGGGATCCGAGGGATCCGCGAGACCCGAGGGACCGGGACTTCATCGATCGGGACAGGAGGCGCGATGGAAGAACCAGGAGGTATCCAGAGTACGATCCACGGGATCCTAGAGATCCGTATAGGAGGGAGTACTATGATGATACATATGGAAGAAAGTAAGTTACACATTTATTTTTGTGTAGTAGAGTGGGAATAATGTACATATCATTAACGTAAAAATGTATTTGTAGTAGTTCGAGGCCATCCAGTAGATCGTCTTTCAACGATAGAGACAGGGACTATTACACGAGATCGAGAGATCCGTATTCTTCCTACGCGTATGGCAGTATGTATATTCTTGATTATTGGCTATTTCAGCTATTAAACTCATGATAAATTCAATTTCTTATATTCGATACGAATTGTTTTAGATTATCAAGGATACGGTTACGGAGCTAATTACAACAGCGATTACTATGCATACCTTGAAAATTTACGTAGAACCGATCCTGCGGCTTACGCTGAATGGTACCACAAGTACTATCAGCATCAGCAGCAGATAACAAGAGGGGTTACTACGAACTATCCTGAGGACAGAGCTAGTGTCCATTCGGGACGCAGTTCTTGTGACGACAGGTAAATATCATGCGATCCGTAGCATTATGAAATTCAATTGTTTCATTATGTATACATATATGTTTGTTAGTCAAATGTTCATTTAGATTATCTCGTCATATGCTCACATACATTTTATTGTCTTGTACTTAACTAACACTGCACTTTCGCTTATCCCATTTGCATGCCAGAGTGTTTACGAACGCAAACATTTACTTCCGCTCGTCAAATAAAGCGTTATACGTCCCATGTTTTGGCTGTTCCGCATGGACCAGAAGTCCTAAACGAAGGCGAAATATTCTTTGTCGAAATTTAACTAGGTGACTTTACAATTAAACAATAGATTGCTAGGAACAAGCTTTATTTTTAATAATTCCTTCTGTGTTATAAAATCCCGATGAAAAAATACTTTTTACACATTTTTACATAAAAATTTATTTTTTTTTGTTTCCTATACTTTCAGAAATTCTAGCGACAAACGAAATTTAACAGATGCGTCATTACTTGAAGAACAAACTACTGCTTCTTCAAGACTGACTCCTACAAAGTTCTCAACAGCACATGCTAAGGGTAAACTTCTTATTTTATACATATATTACTTTCACTCTAATTTGCACAACTTAAAATTGATTTTAATTTTTACATCAGGTTCATTTACAATTGGCTCCTTACTGCATATACATGCAAGTTATCCAGCTGACGGGGAAAGAGCTAGGATAGATGTTGTAAGAATGGAAAGTCTGTTACCTCACGACACAACTTTGCGTGAGCTTCGCCACTATCCAGGACCACTAATAAAGTATGAAACGCTTTTCTAAAAAAAATTTCAAAATTATGCTAATAAGATAATCATATATTAATATTTCCAAAAAATGATTGCAGGGGCGTAACACATAAAAAGACTATTATTGAATACTGTGAAAACAAAATTAAGAAAGCTGCTACAAACGATGATATTTACGAAGTTTCATCGTACGTCCTTTTATACGAACTGATGATAATGTTAATTCAACAGAATGGCGTAAGTGATCGATATAGCACTCACATTGTCTCTTTACACTGTGTCACTGTTATATGTAATCAATCAATAAATTACAGAACGTCGTTGGCGTGGATATTGCTTCGCTGCTACTGAGAAACAAAGATGCATATCCATACGAAGCAAACAAGCCTCTTAAGGAACACGTTCGCAGAGAATCCACGATATCTCAACGGTCTGGTGCTTCCGGTGGCGGCAGTGTAGTGGATGCTGTACAGACTCACGAAAAGGAAGATGCGAAACCGAGAAAGACTGTAGAGCAACTAACTGATGAATTTAGAAACACGCTGCTTTACGGTTTGGTGCAGGAAGCCTTAGGTGTGTAGAAGTTTTCTTCGATCAATTATTTGCATGATTTCTCTGTATACGTACTGACCTTTGAATTATTATATAACAGAATTCGCAATGGCTGAGGGTCTCTGGGGTCACGCTCTTTTCCTGGCAAGTAAATTGGACAAGCGCACCCACGCATCAGTCATGACTCGCTTTGCCAACAGTTTGCCACCTCAAGATCCATTGCAGACTTTGTATCAATTGCATTCTGGTCGCGTTCCTGCAAGTGTAACTGTAAGTATCCAATAAGACTCAAAAAATTCGAAAATCATACTATCGAATTAAAAATTAACGATATTCTTTTTCATCCACAGTGCGTATCGGACGCAAGGTGGGACGATTGGCGACCCCACTTAGCTATGATCATCTCTAACACGTCGACTAATCCGGAGATCAATCGCCGCTCCATCTCGAGCCTGGGCGACACGCTCTCCACTCGTGGTGACATTTACGCCGCGCACTTCTGCTACATCCTCTCGCAGGTCGACTTCGGTGCGTACGGCTCGAACAGCGTCAAGATTGTCCTTATCGGTGCCAATCATCACAAATCCTACTCCGAATTCATCAGCACGGAGGCGATCATGCTCACCGAGATCTATGAGTACGCCCGCAAGCTCAGCGAGCCCTTCACCATCGTAGAGTTGCAGACGTTCAAGTTCAACGTAGCTGCAAAAATGGTCGACTACGGTCTCATTGAGAAAGCTCTACTGTACATCGAGCAGGTGGCGACAAACATCGTTACCGAGCCCGAGAAGTACAAGCAGTCGTTCATTAATGACGTCTACGTCCTCGGCGATCGGCTCAAGTATCACGATCCGGTCTTCAAGGACTCAGACGAAGACGTTGCTAATCTGCCCTGGCTGAATAGCTTAGCTGAGATTGTCGGCAAGTGCGAGAAGGGCGAGATCGTGCAGTCTACTAACTGCTACGCGCCCAACTCCCTCGCTTCGGAGGCGAACCTCGAGTCCACCGAGATGCATCAACAGCAGTATCAACAGCAGCAGCAACAGCAGCTTCAGCAACAACCACATCAACAGCATAACTG
Source organism: Torymus sinensis (assembly GCA_030522985.1). Classification (NCBI taxonomy): domain Eukaryota; kingdom Metazoa; phylum Arthropoda; class Insecta; order Hymenoptera; family Torymidae; genus Torymus; species Torymus sinensis. The sequence goes on along the minus strand of JAPYZP010001490.1, from coordinate 2,193 downwards.
GAACGCGCCGCAGACTGAGTATAGTGCAGACAATAATCCTCCGTCAATGATGTCGGTGCCCGAAGCGGACGCCCACATGGCCTGGCAGACCAAAGCCGCAGTGCCCACTGGCCAGGAAGCCTACGGTATGACCACTGAAGGCCAATATGCCGACGAAATGAACGAATCGCAGCAACAGCAGCAGCAGCAACATTATCAATCCTACCAACAAGACTATTGGGCACATCATCAACAGCAGCAGCAGCAACAACAGCCTCAGTCGTATGATCAACAGGATTACCCGTCGGGCGATTACGCACAGCAGCAGCAGTACGGCAGTATGCAATACCAGAGTCAGCAAGAGATGGATAATGCTGATCATCAGAATAAGTGGGCTTATGAGGTAGGTTGATGTGACTTTGACATTGCTTTACTTGCTGTAATTTTTGGCTTTAAAATTTTTGAATACGATTTTTTATATCACTTACTAATCAGGGATAACGAAAGACTTTGGGCCATTGATGAGTAATACATTAATAAAATGAGGTTTTGTTTACTGAATGATTTGATTTGGTGGTTTGCCAAAAGTGTTCGCTTTACCTCGCTTTTTTGCAATATACATATCCAAAACGCTTGACGAAATTTTGTTGAAAGATTTGAAAGTTGGATCTTTTGGAAGTGGTGTGATATCGCTGATTTGTGACAGAATTGCTGACAAATACGAAATTTTAATGGAGAGGCGAGTTATTCGAAGACTTTTGGACTGCACGTAGTGACAATATTGGCAAGGAGGTATTCTGATCTTTTCTGAAGGATTTTGATGATATACCGGATATTTTTTCCATAACAAGAAAAATTATTCTCGCACATAAAGCATTACTTATTTTGATAAAAACTATTTTTCTTGGTACCGGAATACAAAATCCCTAATTCAGTACGAATCCGACATTAAAAGCTCACGAATAAATCCCAAAAAGTCCCCCTCCTTGCCGAGACCTAACTATATAAGGGTGTGTATTACTACCACGGCTACTAACTCAACCACTAATGACACGAATTCGCCTCTCTCTTTCTTTAACGCCGCTCGTACACTCGGTACGCTCGTATCGTCCCCTCGTCTCCCCGCGCACTGCTGCTGCACCCGCTGGAACGAACGAACAGCAGTCGTCGGAAAAGACGACGGAGGACAAGCAAATGAGCAGCGCCGCCGCCGCCCCTGCGGCAGGTGCGCCGGAGAAGGCGTCGAGCGAAGCCGAAGTAAGTAGTAGTAGCCCCGCCTGCCACCTAGTAAACGATACCCCCAAGCTCGCCGGCTATAGCGAGCCGGACGGTAGACTGCTGCGCGATTTGCGCCATCGACGTCATCGTCAGGACGCCGCTGCGCCGCCGTTACTGCTCAGCGCCGAGGATATCGCATCGACGGTCACGAGGTCCTCCGTTGCGGAGAGAGTGTCGACGAGGCTGAAGTATCCGAGGATTAATGCGTCGTATCCGAAGATACCGCAGGGGGAGGTGAGGCCGGAACAACAGAAGATGAGGAGGCAAGCGATGATGACTACGCCGCCGAGTTCGAGGCCGCCGGAGTTTCTCAAGTGTAATGTTAAGAAGAGACACGCGTCTGACGATGAGGACGAAGACGGCGAGGAGGACGACAAGGAGAGGGAGGACGAGTTCAAGTCGGTCAAGAACCATCAGCCGACAGATCTCGACATCCAGTTCCAGCAGATGAATCTCGAAAACCTCACCTCCCCTACGTCGACCGTCGAATCACGCAAAAACAGCAATAACAGCCAATCCCTAGTACAATACTGCAGCTTCGAGGAGAAGAAAGTCGTCAAGGTCGCGCCGCACATACGTCGCAAGGACGTGATATGCGACACCGTAGACGCCTGGAGCCGTCGGGGTAACAACCTCGACCGCCCGATCTCGTCCAGTATCACTGCCCTCAATTATCTGTCGGATAGGCGTAGGTATAGGCCGCTGATATTTGGCGGCACGTATCCGATCGACGCGCCCGTGAACAACGACGCCGCCGGCGGCAACCACAAGATTGCCGCCGGCGGCAACCACAAGATTGTCGCCGGCCGCCACATGTCCAAGACCTTCGACATCGACGCGCCCACGACGATTCTGGAATGAATTGTAACGTGTCGCGAAGTGCATAATAAGATTCCCCCCCCCCCCCCCCCCCCCCCCCCCCCCCGCCCCTCGGCC
>JAPYZP010001489.1:0-28019 GCA_030522985.1 Torymus sinensis | reverse complement strand
ATTTCAAATTAGAAAAAAAAAAGAAGAACGGAGCACGTCAAAGTTTGGCCAACAAATACACATTGAAATTCAAATTTAATTGCAAATTAATACATCGACCGGTATCTCAATAAAATTCCTCCTTTTTAACATTCCCTACTTTGATTTCTCTATCGCACCATCGAGAGAGGAAAAAAAGCGAGCCAGAAACACCTCGTCTACCCGCTGAATTACGAGACCGCGCGCATCTGAGCAAACAGGCGCCTGCGCGAGATAAGGGCTATCATATGTATGTGTACACTTACAGAACAGCTGAGCGGCCATTATGATGATGAGGATCGTGCAGTAGTCGTCGATGAGGTAGCCGAACAGCATGTTGCCGAACAGCGAGCCGATACGGCCGATGAAGAGCGTGATGGCGGTGGCCATTACCCTGAAAGCAGATAAAGAGGAGGGAGACGATGAGTCGATCGCTCGTTCATTTACACGATTTGGGTGGATCTCGGTTCGACGAGCTTATGTTGATTTTTCGGGTTATTCATCATTTCATTGCTTTTTTCTTTTATTAAAGTTTTTTAAGATATATTACTTACACAAATCTTTTGATTATTTATTAGTAAAATGTACGTGATACTGGCGATAAAATAATTTTTACACGTGCAGCAGCCTTTATCGGTCAATATCGAAAGAAATCAGTGTAATACACTTAATTTAATTGTTCAAGCTAAATTGTTTTTATTTATAAACACTCATTCTAATTAAAACGAATCACCAATCAATTATTTATTTTTACCCGGGGAAGTCATCGATCATATACGTGATTCTTCATATCAACGACATCTTTCCGTAAAAGGACGCACCATTCAGTCAATTAATCTTTCGCTCTCTGCAGTGTGAGTCTGCAGAGATAAGTAAGGCAGTATTGCCTAATTCGATGCAACGACACGCGCGCCTTGTTGAGCGAATGGCAAATGGCGTGTCGCGCGAGCGAAATTTTTTTTTCGCCGAGTAAGACGGACCGAGTTATCTGACGCTGCTAAATTGACATTTAACGATCAGCAATCGACGACGTTGATATTCGGTAATCGAAAGCATATGACGCTGTACATGTGACTCTCTGTATTATGCCTTAAGTGGCAATCTGTTTAGATGCGTCTTTCACTCTTTATTATATCATGATAATGTGTGTTCCGTTAGTTCGTGGCTATTGATGCCGAATCGTGACTTTCATTGCGATCGCATGTAGTCTAATGTAGTAAGCAAACAAATAAACAACAATTTTTGGCTTCGCTATAAATGAGCAGCGTCATTAGAATTTTTCATCAGCAAGTAATTAATTTAAATGATTTCTTTATCCGATTTATACAGAGCGTATTACCCATTTTCATCTATAAATCTGAATAACTTTTTAGGGTGACCATCAACATGTTTACTTTCATTTCATGGTCAAAATACATACTTGATTGTAAAATTTCTCTATTATTATTTCAAAAGTCATAAAATGTAAAGTTTTCTTATTATTCACTCTAATTTATAATATATTACTAGATTATGTATAATTTAGTGTTCACAATATGTAAATCGATATTTCGGTAAAACAACAGAGAGCTTCAAGTTATAGAAAATTTAACTTTTAAAACGTAGTATAGATGGTAGAGTACAAAGGGAGGAAGGATGAAGCTTTTAACAGTTATTTTAGCAGAAAACGTGTTCATAATTTTGTTGGTTGGAATAGAAAACACAAATAGATGGCCAGAGATTTTGAAACAGAAACTACAGAATCTAAAATCACATCACGTAACCTTTTTTCTTAATTTTTATCACAATGTAAATACTTTTGAAGGGCATCTCCTGATCAAAACGATAACTGAAGAAATACCAACTATGACTCTTCATCTAGAAAATTCAAAATTAAGCTGTAACAGAAGAACATTTACTTCAATTTTTAATAACCTACGCCATGTGACAATAAATATTATCATTCAAAATGTATGCAATATAAGTAGTTTGCAACATTTTGTGGATCGTTTCGTATGCCTGCAACCATTGAATGTTACACTTCCGAAATTTCTAGTTGTGATATTCAATGACAACAAGCAGCAAATAGAATTTGAAGTACCGCTTCGATATGCATGGTTAAAAAATTTATTGGATTTTTCTATTTTAGAGGTCAATTCAAAAGACCAACTGGCAACTCTTTACTATTTCAATCCATTTCTCAACCATTTTACAAAAACGAACTTCACATCAGAGGTTCAAATTTTTCCTGACAAATTACGTAACGTTAACGGGTATCCGTTCACGCTATTTATTTATAGAGAAAGTTATATAAACATTGATAAAATCAATGGCCAAATAAGACTAAACGACGATTACTTCTGTCCCCTCATTGAAATTGCCCTCGATGTCATAAATTTTCATACACTGTACGCCAGATACAATACACAAGATTTTTCTCTACCAAGTCTACTAAATAGCACCGCTGAGTACATCAGACAGAACAAAGTAAATGCCTCCGGTTCACCGCTTGCTTTAAGTTTGCGAGCCCCAGATGCTGTGACCATGTTCACGGAATATGAGTTTGCGCAAAATGTAGCTTTAGTACCAATTATACCTCTTAGCAAGATATCTATTGATCGTGGAATAATACAGAACTTCTCTATTCTTGTGTTAATCATCATTAGCTATATTGTTATATTGAGACTTTTGCAAATTAGTGATTGGAGTGTTGTGCACTTACTTGGGATAATTTTTGGAGTAACAGTACCTGGAAATACATCGACGATGGTGAATAATGTTATTTTCATGAGTTTAGTTGTTATCTCGCGTATTTATATCTCAGATTTTTACTCAAACGTCATGGACATTCAAATTGTTTATGGAGAAAGACCTTTTAATACATTCCAAGATATCGACGACTCACAATTGACGCCTTATATTTCTTCAAACATATTTAATACGGTTTTTACCGATAATAATGATCGGCATGTTCAAAACATTAGGGATAGAACACAGCAGATCGAAAATATTTGGTCATGCTTGGATCTTCTGAATTCCAGCCAAGACACAATGTGTATACTGGTCAATTGGAATGCTCAAGCTGTCGTGAAGAAATACGGAAATCCTGACGCTTCACTGAAAGTCAAAATGGCGAAGCCTATATTTTCCACAGAAATGGCGATTTATGCTTTTGAACAATCGTCACCTTATGTAGATAGGTTTCAAGAGGTGTTCCGGTCAGTCTATGAGTATGGAATTTGGCAGAGATGGAACCGAAGGCAACGAATGAATCATGCATATACTATTACTAGGAATACTTCGAAAAACCTGCTTCTTACACAATTGATTGTGATTTCAATATTTGGATATGTCGTTGCTTTCATCATCTTTGGTATTGAAATAATTACATTCTTATAAATAACCAGAGTGGGTTTTTTTCGGAATATTTGGACAAGAATCAAGAAACTTGTGTAGCTATCTATTTTATACTATAGAAAATATTTATTATTTTTTCTTTTTTCTAATATGCTTCATGTATTTATCGATCTCAAAAGTGTGAGCTCAAACACATACAAAATTTAACTAGCATGTTTTCTTACAAGCAGTATGCATTAAATATTTAAAATACATACCTACTCTAGAAAAACTTCAGTTCAGTCATTTCACTTAGTTTCTGTAAAATGTTTCAAACGAAACATATGATGCAAATAATTTTCACCTTGACCATTCAAAAAATGTATTATATAAAATTCATTATAAACTTGATACTTTTCTTTAATATCGTCATAGGAAATGTAAATGATTGGCAGATCGTCTTAAAAGAACACATAATAAAAGATATACAACCTTATCAAGTAACATATTTTATAGATAATATAAAACAATCTCAAATGAATATTTTAAGAAATTTTCTAAAAACAATGATTCAAGACTGGCCATCAGTATTTTTCGATAATCAAGTTTTGAAATTAGTCGGTGCTAATAAGTCTTTCGATATGTCAGTTTTTAATAGTCCTAGAGATGTCTTATTGCATGTGATTATTACTTCTGAAGTTCCTCGTGTATCAATCGAAAGTCAGTTGTGCAAATTCATTGACTTTTTTGCGCAGTGGAAACGATCGACTGACATGCAAACACAATGTTTAGCTATTATATTTGACTCCAACCAATCTTTTGAGATAATATTAAAATACGCCTGGTCGAAAAAGTTTTTGGACTTCTCAATAATTGACGTAAAGTCAAGCAATTTTATTTTTCTTCATTACTTTGATCCATTCCATAATTATCTCACTACAGTTCAATTTAATTCTGGAACAATTATTTTTCCAAACAAACTTCGCGATGTGAATAAGTATCCTTTTGTTATGTTTGTCTATCAAGACCAATATCTCAGCGTGACCAAGAACAACGCAAGCGTATCGGTAAAATTCAACGATAACTACTTCTTTCCCTTAGCTAAAATTGCTTTGGAGATCATAAATTTTCGCATAATATATTCTGCTCCAAAAGATGAGGGATATATTTTAGCTAATTTGTTGACCAGCTTGGAGAAAAATTTGATACGAGGTGATGTAAATGGTTCGATTTTACCTTTGCCATTAAGTTTAATGATCTCTCGTGCAAAGCCTGTGTATATGGAGTACGATCCAGCTTTGTATGTAGCAATTGTGCCTATTCTACCGGTCACGACTTTTAATGCTCCATATGATATTTTTGTTTACATTATTTTGATACTGTCTATATCGACGTGTTTGGGCTGGATACTAAGAGTACTGAAGATTTCATATGAGTGGAATGCTTTAGATGTCATTCGTATTCTGTTCTCTCTAACGGTAGTCAAAACGCCTTGGAATTCTCCGGGCAGAATTATTTTTATGTGTCTAGTATTCTTAGCTATTTATTTTTCATCAAACTTTTACTCGAAACTCGTAGGCATTGAGATGATTTACGACGAGCGCCCCTTTGATACCATTCAGGAGATCGATGAATCAGGATTCCAGCCCTACGTGAACGGCAAACTTTATGACGTAATTCTTGGCAACGATCATGATCCATCCATCAAAAACATGAGACAACGTGCAAAAAAAATTGCAAATATTGGAAACTGTATCAACAATCAGCGTTACAGCAAGGACAAAGTCTGCCTTTTGATCAGTTGGAATGCTCGTGGTGCTGTGAACCGAAGCACCGATCCCAATGGTCTGCCCATCGTAAAAGTAGCTAAACCAGTATTCGCTACTGAATTAGCAATGATTGCACTGGAAGAAGCTTCACCCTATACTGATAGGCTCCAAGAAGTATTTCGCAGGATTTACGAATCTGGTATGTGGGATAAGTGGCACCGAGAGCAGCGGGCCAGTCAGTCGTTGGTGCTTAAAACGAAAGAAAAGGTTGTCAAAAAAGTACTGGTCCTGGAGTTGATATTGATCATGTCGACGGGTTACCTTTCGGGATGTTTAGCTTTCATGTTTGAGTTAATTTTACATGATAATAGAATCACAACTATTGATGATGGATAAAAAGAAATGACTAGCAAGATTTTGTAGAAGCAGTGAAAAACAAATTTGCATATTTGAATGAAATTTTCTTAGAACTAAAAAGAAAAATGATATATATATATATACGATTTTCTAGGTCAATCATATTAAAAGCAAACACATCGTTAAAGAAATTACAAAAAGATCCTGACGAAAATGAGATTCCAAAAATATTAGAAGACTATTTCTGAATCATCAAGTCACAATTAAATTGCATAATCCGTCAATGGATTGTAATTAACTTATTATATCCTACATCGCATTAATTACAGCAATTCTCGAGTGCATTTCGCACGATTCAGACGGAATGGAACCGTGTCCTTATCGGGAATTACTCATATCACGATATTCCGCCGGCTGCCAGTTGGACAGATAAGCCGTCTCTGATTCGACGAAAAAATATTGTAAACACAAGGTGATAGAAGGAAAAAAAAATCATTAGAGTAAGTATTTGTAAATAGCCGTCTGACCTGCATTCAGTAGCCACCGTCTTATCAGCTATCTGCGATGCTTATTCTCTTTCACCAGTTTACGTGAATTAGTGTCACACATCATTTTACGTTACTGATTCTAATGTTGTTGGACATAGTTGTTGACGTTTATGTGAAGTCTATACAAGGTTATCTTTTTCATATTTATTTGAGTGGCTTCAACTAAGGTGCTTTAACTTTTTTATGTAAATAAATTATTAAAATGTGATGCCTGATGATCTGACATCCTACGTTTATCCTTAACTGCTTGACTCATTTGTTATTTTTGCCATTCATTCAATTAAAGTATTTCATGTCAAATTAATACCTATCATAAATAATAAAAATATCGATCGCTCACCTGATGTTCGTGGGAAAGAGTTCGACGAGTAGGCAGAATATGACGCTGATGTTGAGTGAGGTGAAGGCTTCGAAGATGCACGAGAGTATCAGATTCTGCGTCGACGTCTTCACAAAGAAGAAGGCGATCGTCACAGCACAAGAAATAGTTGCCGTGAACACTGTAACAACAGAAGAACATATTGTATTATTATTTCGTTTTATTGCGAAGTGGCGATTATTATGATTTTCTCGCTGTTTATCACGACGGCGTGATATCTGTGTCGTGGTAACAAGTTCTTCGGAAACCGATAAAAATTCCATTGTCGAGTACACGGATATTTATTTTGCAGCGCGCACTCGATTCGACAAATGGCTTTATCTTTCGAGAGTCGCACTTGAAGTAGCCGGGTAAATATAAACCGTCGATATCAGCGTTGAATGGGAAAAACCGTAATCCAGTTATAATTGAAATTATACATATCCTGATGGTGTTACAGCGTGGTACCTCATAAAGTTAATTTGATTTTTCTAATTGACTGATGATAACACCGTTAACTTTTCATCTTTTCTCGGAAAAAAATATAGAAACGATTAATTCATTTAAAAGAATAATCTTATAATTATTTTAACAATACGGTTACAAAACGCGGCTTTTAAACTAATTATTTGTAATTATTTGTAATTATTTGTAAAGAAAAGAATATGTTGATGGCTCAAAGAACGTATCACTTGCATATAAGCATAGGAGATGCATCTTCTTTATTTGTTATCATCGATGTGCTCGAACAATGAAATTTAAGCTTTAATTTAATTTATCTATGTACTCTTATTTAAAAATTTTCCAATGTATATTTTACCAGTCACAAATAACATAAGAGTTCATTGAATCAAACGATTGTAATTGTCTTTTTTTCAATCCTACTCCTCTAGTTCAAAATCTAACTTTGCAAAATTTCAAAAAGTAATTTTTCTTCACTTGCTATATACAGTAAGAAACATGAACTTTGAAGAATCGATAGAGAAAAATATACATACGCAAGTAGACGCGGTAGCCGAGGCGCTCGACGGTGAGCGGCAGGAGTATGGCGCATGGCAGGCAGGCGGCGCCTAGCCAGGCCGAGTTCACGTATACACTCGTGTCCATCTGGACGTCACAGCCGAAGGGGTCGACTATCAGCTCCCACTGTAATGAAGGCGTTTTACTCGTTTAATAATCGACTTCTTTGAGATGTAAAAACATTTAGCACTATAAATTCGTCGATTATCGTGATGGATGAAAGGAACTCACGTCATCGGAATCATTGGAGGCGGCGAGTCTCTGCGATACCGTACAGACGCTGGCGAACTCCCCCGGGAAGGTCCTCTCGAACGCGGCGAACCTCTGGAAGAGCTCGGGGAACCAGGTCATGAGGGAGTAGTAGGTCGAGGTCATGCAGAACATGATGGAGCCGGTGATGCAGAGCCGCTTCGTGTACGGCTTGCGCATAAGCGTCTTCATCTGGGACTTGGAGCTGCTCAGCAGTTCCTTCAGCTTCTCCTTCTTCATGGACGAGGACAGCTTATCGGCTGACTTTTCCGAGTCGATTGCCGGTGTCTCGATCTGGCTGACCAGAGCGCTTATCGTCGGGCAGGATGACGTCGCCAATAGGTCCTACGGAATACAGAAACTCGGTTAGGCTTGACTACTTTGAATTACGTCTTTTCCTAATCTTCGATTCTCCCCGCTATACTTGTAAAACTTTCAGTCTCAATATGCCAGCACAATACTGTACAATTACATTATTTTCATCCACTCCATTCCACAATCCTTAACAGCTAACGCACCTTGAACTGCTCGACGCTCTTGCCGGTATTCTCGACGAACATCCGCGTGAGCACCTTCAGTAGCAGCTCGCACTGGCCATTCTCGGCGAGGTATTTCGGCGTCTCGGGTAGGCTGAGCAAGTAAAGGCCGACCAGCAGAGCCGGTAGAGCGCTAGTGAAGACGAAGAGGTTCCACGAGCTGAAGAAGAAGTCCGAGGACTTGTAGGCGAACTCCAGTGGTATCACCACCCAGGCGAACACTGCCGAAAAGTAAATAGATTAGTGGTTTGCAAATTAAGGTGTAATTTTAACGAACTAGCATTAAAATTTCGTTTAAAAAGGTTGTCCTGTTTTCTTTTATTGTTTCTTCGAAAATGCCGAGAAAATGCATTTCAAGTTGATTTTTTAATAAAAAAATAAGTTCCTATGCAAGAATTCTTGTGAAATTTGGAACAAAAATTGTTTATTAAATCAATTTTTCGAATGATTAAATAATATTGCAACTGCTCAAAAGGTAAAGTAGAAAATTTTCAAACTAAGTAGCGTTTTTCTGCTTTCTAAGTAGGGTGAGATATCTCATGTAAGTTTTTTCGGTAAAGTTTATATGACCTTATTGTTATGCGTTCGATCAAATAATTTAACTACTCCTGTGGTTACTCCACGCCTATATTAAAACTTACGCGCTACGGCTATGACTCCGATAGCCCACGACAGCTCCATCCACGAGAGGATCTGGTTCCTGTGCCTCGTCGGCTGGAACTCGCCGAGGTACGAGAACACGATCGACAGCTGTCCAGTGACTCTGCAAGGTACACACAAGGAATATAAGCCTTCTTTCATTCATTGAATTCGAAAAATAATAGGCGTGCAAAGATTCTTACCCGATACCACTGAGGAACTTGAGGAAGACGAAGGTCCAGTAGCTAGGGACGACCGAGGCGAGGGCGTCGACGGTAAACTGGATGAACAGCGAGGTCAGCAGGGCGACTCTGCGGCCCTTCAGGTCGGCCAGGTAGCCCCAGATGCCCGATCCAACTACCATACCTGCAATTTTTACATCAGCTATTGTCACGCAACCATCGCTTTACTGTAATCTCATCGGCAATACAGCTATTCCGGGTTCCGTTTACATAAAATTCTTCGAATTTTCATGATTTATTCCACGACAAAGTCACCGACTCTCTTCAATCATTAAATCGCCAATCCAATATACAACGTAATAATTATCGCGCGTGCTTATCGCGCAATCTAAAAAGCATCGTCAATTACCGCACTGCCAGTTTAGAGTTTCCATAAAATCCATCACCGCCGATCTCCGCCGATATATATATTTCTCACGATTTACGAGCGAGGAACAGTAAAAGCGATTTCGTCTTCTTCCTATCACTGTCTGCGCAACGACTGTGATAAAGAAAAACAGTTAGGTATACTAACAATTACAATCAAAGATCTTCCACTTATGGAGAGTTTCGCGCACATATTATCGACTTTTGATTCGCGCGCCTGCGCGTCCGACACTCCGCTCTGCACGTGTGAAATTAATTATACGCGTTAGTTGGAAGCGCGGCGCCGACGATCAGATTATCGGCGGAGATTCCAGCGTTGGTTTTTTCAATCTTCATTATTATTAAGTGCGAATGCTACACAAAGGAGTTTAGCATATTCCGTTATCAGAACGTATTTCATTATTGCCATACTCAAACAAATTCAGTTAGCCCAACATCCTTATTGTCTTCGGAGTGCTGCTTCAAATTTCGTTCTGACGTCACTAATAAGTGCTAACAAGATCGCGTCATCAGGCAAATTTTCGCGCTCGCGTATACATGTTTACACGTTCAATTGAATCCATTGCGATTTACAGCTTCTTTCCTCTGTTTGCGCAACGGACTGCTTTCTCTCCTCTCTGCGCACAATTATACCAACCCCTTGTATCGCGTTACATATAATCTTACCTAACATGGGCGCCGCGTTGATCCGTCCCTTCTCGATGGTGGACATCTGGAAGTCGCAGGCGGCGGTGGGCACCACGAAGCCCACGCTCGTGATGCAGAACGCGCAGTTCATGTAGATCAGCGCGCACACCGCCGTTATCTTCAGGTTGAACTTCCCAAAGCCTGCGAAAGACGCCGATTAATTAATTTTGGCCCTGATGGATTTATATATATATTTACTCTCTAAAGTAACATAAGAGTGAAAACCAAAAAAACTTATATAAAAAGAGCATTTCTACTTTATATTTAAGTGAAAATCCATGACATTTTTAAATAAGTAAAAAGTTCACTATTTTGGAAAAGTGAAAAAGTACTTATGAATAAGTGAATAAAAAATGATTAAGCAATTAATTCCCTATTTGAAAGTGAAAATTTCACTTATGCAATATGTCAATATTCACTTTTTTTCAGTGAATGACTATGTACTTGACAAATAAGTGAATGATATAAACTTTCACATGTTAAATTGTTCACTTATTTAAAAAGTGAAAAAGACATTCACTTCTAAGATAAGTAAAAAATTTCACTTATTTAAATTTAGAGATACGAATTATGATGAAAAGAAAAAAAATACGTCACCTGTCAGCTCGACGGCTTTCTGGGCATCGGCCTCCTCCATGTACATCTCTGAAATGCGGAAAAAAAAATCACGAATTACGTGTCTGCACTTTGGGTTGTATATTTTCCGCGACAGCGCGCGATCGGAATTCGCGAACTGTATGATGGGCATTGTTGAAAATCGAGCCTGAAACAATTACACGCTTGTCCGACACGCGCGGTGAAGCCGGTAATTAAGTAATTATACACCGCGCGCCCGAATGTTTAACATATCATTTGAATGTAAATTATTTTAAACGGCTCGTCGGAAGTTTTTATATACACATATACATGTATTCCCTGTATATTTTTTTCATGTTAATAAAGCGTGATTAGAGATTTTGCCCAGAGGCGATAATTTCCATCGTCCGTCGCGAAATCTCAACAGAAGACGTTATGTTATGCATTGTAGTCGCAGATTATCGATAAAGCTAGAAATTGCTGAATTACTGTTCAAGATTAGCATATCTGTCGCTGTATAAAGAATCACTGTAACGAAGAATATCTCTCGATCATCTTGACATAAAAAACTGGTGTTTTTTGTAAATTCAATATACCTTTCTTCGCCACAATAATCAATAATTTTTATAAGTATTCACACATCCATTGCGGTCTTTCCAACAGATACTCGCAGCTCTTTTTCCACATATACACGTGTACTTGTCACTTCCGTGAGAACCTCGGGTCTTCAATGAATAGCCACACACACACACATACACATGACGAAAAATTGCACGTCTTACTCACTGGCAACGCGGGAACCTCACACGGCAGCTATAACCTCCAGCAAGCTCTTGTCCTCTTCCGACGGTGTGTCGGGCAGATGCCGAGGGTCCAGCGGTGATGAGGAGCTGCGCGGCCGCTGCTACCTGCACCTCAGCGCTACGATGACATCCAGATCGCGTGAGTCTCACTCTCTACCCCCGCCGCGCGGCACCTGCAATGAGTTTCACGGTTTCGATCCGGTCAGTTGATTGCGCTGCTCGAATGTCTGTGTATACACGAGCGAGATTGGGATCGAGAATGAGAGGATTTCGGGTTACGCAAGTGGTAGGAATTTTTGTTGTTGCTGCTGTTGGAACATTTTTGTTTGCAGGATATACGAGAGGTTGGTTTTGCTACTCTTAATTATTTGAAATTCGAAGGTGAATGAAAATGTGGAGAGAACCGAGATGGTTATAGATCCTTTTCCGCACTTGTGTAATGGACATGAAGAAGTGGTCGCTCGAAACTATGAACGATAGGTAATTCGTTGCCGCGACGGTGGGAGAATCTTATTTTCTCCGTACAATTTTCCAGCACTAATTGTTACGACGTAATCGATTAGTATAATAAGGTGGAAATAGTTGAATTTATGATTTTCTTACGCCTATATATATACGCTAGGTTATTAGTAACTACAATCATAATGACGTTATAAAGCTATAATTCCAACATTGGCAGGAGATGATTTATTGCGAACCGAATGTGAATCATTGATAATGGAAATGCGATTTTATTTTTTTCCAGTATCTGCAAGTCGCCCCCCTCCCACTTATCGCGGGATTTCAATGTTTAGTCTGCGGACGCTCACTTAACTTCAACTCCATCACAACAATAGGCCCCGCGATATCATTTTTATACGCGAAGCGATAGACCTTTGGAAGTGTAACAAGTGGCACTTGGCATTGTTTTCTTTGAGAAAATGCTTCAATAATCGTCGAATAATAAGAGGAAAGTCATTTCTCTTCTCAACCGATTGGTAGTTATTTATATCTTACAACCATAAAATACTTTTCGTTATCCACATATTTCCTATTATTATTGCTGCAATTATTGCAAAATTAATCTTAGAACCGTCCTACTCGTGCCAAATTAGCCGCAAAAACGGCAATCTGCGTAATCAATTGCAAACCGTATTTCAAATCGTACACGAAGAAAAGAAGAAGAAAGAAAGAAGCGAAAATGGAATATACATGCATCGAGGGATAATCATGCAACTACGCAAACGTGTTGTCACGAGCACACAAATTCTCTCTCTTTTTTCACGGAACAATTGTCTAAACACGACGGCGCGGCGTCTTATCGAGCGCGTGTATCGTCTCCGGTAGCGAACAGGATTTGTTTGAGCAGTTCACGTTTCGTTTTTTTTCGGCGTGTGTCGTTAATTTTTATGGTATATCGTTTTTTTTTTTAGAAACAAGTAAAATAATGGGTGTGAGCATGTTTGTTTATTATTTCGAACACGCGTGGTTTTGTCGTAGTTATCGGCGTTTACGTATGATTTACAATTTGGAAGGTCAGGCCGAAGGCCGGACCTGATAATTCGATGTATACTAAGGCGTTGCAGAACCCGCAACTGGACCCGCAACGATAGTTTAGAATCTCAGTGGCAACTGTGAT
Organism: Torymus sinensis; assembly: GCA_030522985.1. NCBI lineage: Eukaryota > Metazoa > Arthropoda > Insecta > Hymenoptera > Torymidae > Torymus > Torymus sinensis. The sequence continues at coordinate 14,918 of JAPYZP010001489.1, read as the reverse complement.
GCTAATTATCTCGTCAAATTTGCTATTCTACAACAACGTTTTTTTGTTAGTATTATTTTTATTTTTTCTATATTTTAGAAAACCAATGTATATACAATTCTAAGCAAGTATTAATGAATGAAAATGCTTCTTGAACAAACGTCTCACCTCCCAACCGACCGGCATACCGCGCGTCGTTCTACAACTCACCCTCTATATATGCGCGAGCTGAACGAGACTGCGGCCGAAGGTTACCTCGTGCTCGAATTATATTTGATATCGAAAGCGAGAGAGAGAGAGAGAGAGAGAGAATCTCTTTGAGAAAGCGAGCGCCAATCGACTTGGCAGAGCCGCAGAGTGTATACACGCGCTTCTGTTATGACATTTTATATCTGCGTCGAAAGTTGATCGCCGACCGCGGGGTTAACGCATAGCGAGCGTTGATAAGTGCTAACTATACAGCCGTGGATGTAGGTTGTAGTGATAGATGTGTATTAGGGGTCACGTTTTTTTCGGTCAATCAATTCGAACCTTTAGAATTTGGAAGTCTATGTGTTTCTTTTGGTAGGCTAAACGAAGAGGATATCTAAAATTTGAAGCAAAAAAAAACCATATTTTTAATATGATTTATTTATTTAAAATTATATAGGTAGTCAATGTATTATAAACAAAGTGTAATCCACGTGACTATAAGGAAACTTTTTGGACGAAATATCGACATTTTACAAACGCACACATCATCGTCGCGATAAACAATTATTGATAAAGAACTGGCATTTTTTGGGGTTTCTCAATCGATTTTAGTTTTGAAGGTCTGATTTCTGTTCCATACGTAATTTCAAATGTGTACTTATCGAAGAAAAGATTAAAAAAAATTTTAAAAATCACAACTATAGGTTTTTTAAAATTTAGGTAACCCTCTTCTTTACGAACTGCTTTGACTGCGGAGTATAGCGCACTGATTTTGAGAGTAACGTTTCGTTCATTGAAAGGCCTGAGTTTGATGTTAAAATTATTTTTTATTATTCAAATTTTTCCAAGAAATGACAGGAACCATTTAAGGAAAGTCAGACACTGGTAAAGTTGTTCCCCGACTCTTCTCGAATAATAACGGCGAGGAAAGATTTTTTTTATTATTTCTCCGCAAATATGAGTGCGGGGGGTCCCGTCTTTTCGATATTTTTTTACTGCGCTCACGACGAATTATAACTTCTTCGAAGCTGCAGCTCACTTTCCTCAGCCGGTTAATTCCTCTCATATATATCACTCGCGTTCCTGATTATTTATTATTCATATAAGAAACACTTTACAATTTTAATGTTGTCGCCAGAAACTCCCCGCCTCCTTTCTACCACACTTTTATTCTACTTTTGTCGCACCATCACTTGTTTTTATTTTTTTAATATTTTTTACACACTCGTGACGCAGGAACGACAAATCAACCAATCAATAAAAGAAAAAGTATACAGTTAGGTATGCCAATAATAAAAAAAAAACAAATATGTTTCATTAATTTCCTCATACATACCGCACATGCAGATATATATGTACCATACAATAAATATTCTCTCTCTCTCTCTCTTTCTCCTTCACGCACACGCAGACCAAAACCTTTACCTGTTGCACACTATTATGTATCTTGGTGTTCGAATTGTCGAACAAAATGGTAAAAGTATGAAAAAACACACAGCAAAGCTTATAAGACTGTAAAGCGACCGGCGCACGCGACTCGCTCGCTCGCTCGGCTCCGCGGCCGCGGCTCCTCCTTTTTATCGGGGCGCCGCCGGCCGATTGCTAATTAGCCGCTCGCCGACGCCGCCACCGCCGCTCTCTGCTGCTCTCCCGCGCGAGTATATCCCCCTCCTATAAGCCACCCAACGCACGCATGTACGCTCTAATCCCCCCGCACGGCGCGGATTTAGCCGCGCGCGCGAGCGCGGAGCAAGGATCGAGAGAGCCGCGATTGCTCTGCGATTTTAGTATACGAGTACATTTCTTTTTTGTCATATATAAAAGAGTGGATGTTTGGGTAAATGGAGAAAATTGTAACGATAGGCGTGAGGTTTTGTATGGTGAATTGAGGATGGTTTCTCATTGGTTAAAAAAGATTTGTTAAAAGTAGTATTATAGCTGTTCAAATCTCAACTGGACTATCGAACAAAAATACCGCAAGTCAGACCTTTAAAAATATCTTGGCACGGAGAACGGAGGTTGTTTCCAAGTCGACTGCGGTGCTTTGGACAAATACGATAGCTCTTATAATTGTAAAATAATTCCGCCCAAACATTTTCATTCAAATTTTGCCAAAACTCTCTAAGAAAGCAGAAAAAAAGCGCTACTCATACACTTATTATGCGACGACCTGCCGCACGACTCGACTCGACTCGCTCGCTCATACGCGGCGAGAATCGGAGCCACTTGGCTGTTATTATTTTGATTCCGATCTACCGGACACTATCGGGGCAGCGGTCGCGTTTTTCTAAATAGCTATATATAACTTTCGACTCGATTTACAAAAGATTCGCGTTACACTGCGGCGCGCTTCCCCGCGCGGATTTGCATACTCTCTTTTCTTCTCGACGGCGGCCGCGTTATATGTACGGAGGAGAGCTTTGATGTAATTAAAGTGCAGTGACACACGCGAGAGGAGAGAGATAGAGAGTGAAATTTTATTGGAGCGAATCTACGAAGCTATGTTTTTTTTTATTGGGTGTGATTATTAGTATTTGTTGTATTTTTTCATAAATTTAGTTCATGCAGTACGACGAGAGATAAAGTAAAGTACACAGGTATTAGAACGCTGTTTGTTTGTGTCGACCAGTTACAGGATCACGAGCAACGATTATACTTATATAGGTTTGCGTAAACTCACGATCGGGAGAAAATAACAAAATTACCATTAGGATAAGAAAAAACAAGTTAATATAAAAGGAACATCCTCCTCGTCTAAATATAGATTCTTGTACTTAATTAGAGGTCAGCGGTGTCTTATTTATTTCTCAGCGACGATTCGCGGGTATGACCGCGGTTTCGGCGTTAGAAACAAGAGCAGCCGAAGCGCAGCGAAAGTTGAAAACTATAGTTATTGTAAAAAAATGTAATCGTTGGGTTTCGGAGTAACGATTTTGTTTAGCATCAAACATCTTCTTCCAGACCCGTTTTTTGTCTTCTTTGACAAAGAATAAGTAAGAATAAAAAAACCATGATACTTGTTTCGAAAAAATAGTTTTTGTTAGTACTATAAAACGGTTAACAACTAGGAGACCTCTGAACATCGTAACAGCGGGTATATCAACTGTTTCAAAGTCAGACTGATACCTATTAATAATTTCTCTCCAATAACCGGCACGAAAGGTGACGGCTCTATTATATCAATAACCGAACCTCCCATTATTTATCTATCGAAGAAATAAAACGACGACTAACATTGCGCAATCAAATGAGCACACCTAAGCTGCGGGCTCGCGAGCTCTATTTCTGTTACAAATAATTTTTGCTTTTCCTGGTGAGAATAAAACGGGGACAGTAGAATTTGCATTCTATGCGTGGCTCGATCGCCCATTCAAACGCTAATGAGGTGCCGATAGTCGCGCAATTCTCTCCAAGATTCTCTGAATTATTTGCTTTTGTAAGGATCAGTGAATTTTTGTCACCCGCGGAAACCTACACCCGCGCGAGCGTAGAAAAGCCATCAATTATTCAGGCAGGCGCGCGCGCGCTCGCCAACTGACAAATTCTAAGCCGCGTTATTTAATATTTATTGAGACCAATTAAGCTCGAAGATGGTAGGATCGCGTCTCGCGGAACTAACTCGCCTCTGTCACTCTGATTGAATTTTTTTCTCTCTCGCAAACATTGTCTAGGATAGCTGGCTTGTATGCGTATACGAGCTGACTCATGCGTGTATGCGTTTCTTTTTTAATACACGAAATTGTTCGTTACTCCAGTTTTCGTGCGGCGCGTAGCTTTCGATTCGACGAACTGGCCGATGCAGATTTATCTCGACAACGAGCGTCGGTGCGCATCGGTTCTTGGTTGATTTTATTGCGCGCTTTCTTTTTCCTCGTTATAACGAGTGCATCCCCGAGGTGTGAGAATTTACACCGGCTCTAGACGAACAAGACGAAATAAAGTTTAGTTTGATAAAAGTCTCGCAAAATGAATCATAGGTAGGTAGCCAAGAACGTTATCAGATTTGTTTAAAGGCTATTTTCGTAATGTTTTTCATAAGTATATTATTCTAGAATAAATAATGAATATATTTCTCGTATGTATGTTATTTAATAGATTTAATTAATCGTCACGAAAATGTAGGTAACATTATAATGAACCTAACATTAATATACAATGATGACGCATAGTTTATCTTGTCGTTATGTTATTTATTTGATTGTACAAAAAATTAAAATTTTAAAGTTATCTTGTATATCTCGAATTTATTTAAGGTCAATTAGTCATTTTCTCGTATATATATACAACACACTTTAAACTAGTAATTTTCACCTAGTTACGAGTGATAATTGTAGCAAGTTAACGGTTCGCCCGATAAGAATTTGCGCAACGTGTTAGGACACAGACGGTAACCGTCCGAAAATTCAAATTTTGCCGCGCGAAATATTAACCTTTACCTAGAACTTTTCTACCCGCGCTAAACGTACACTTTAATCGTTCGCACAGTAAAGCAAAATCAGCGGCTGCGCGATTGGTTTTTCAATCGGGAAAGCGCCTAAGCACTGCACGTACGCGCGTGTATAATTAGGGCGTTTCGGTATTCAGGATTCGATCGCGGCGCGTAAGTGGAACGCGCGCGCTACACCCAAGATCGGGATTTTCTTCTCGATTATGCAAACTCGCGCGCTCGGTATAATTTCGATTTTCAGGTCGTGGTTGGTCTCTTGAACTTTTTCCCGTCTATCGGCACGACGTGAATCACTGCATCGCTGTTTATCCTTCCAGCGCGTGATAATACATCGTCTTATTTACTTAATCGCGAGTTATCGACGCCCGTGTATTACGTTTGTTACATATTAATGAATTATGTATACGCACAGGTGAGGCGATAACGTGGAAAACAAAAATGATTCGCTAATAATAGACGCGTATAAAATAAATTAGAGGCGCAGGCGGAAGAAAATATAGTATATTAATTTCTCTTTTCTGGGAAGAGATTTGATATATAATTTTTTACCACCACGCGCAGAGTGATATCGACAATAATTGACGTCGTCCTTTACAATGTGACTGTGATAAACGAAAAACTAACGCACGAGATAACGCTAGTTCGACCCTAAAAGGTTATCTCGTCGAAAACTCTCTCTCTCTCTATACGCGTGTGACGAGCGTCGTCAAGGCTCTTATATGTTTCTCTGGACATTGTCCTCGTCGTTTCGTAGATTAAATAGTATCTAACCCGCGAATCACGTAAATAAATGAGCGCATCGGCGCACTTGTGCAAAACGTCATTGAAATAACCGACTATTTAATCGCAAAAAGAGCGCAGACTACTCTGCAACGAACTTTATTATTGATACGGCGCAAAAGGTCGACGATTCGGAATATATTCTTCGTTTCGCATGAGTAAGCAGATTTTCCCCAGTTTAAGCTCTGTAAAGACGATACATACCCCGATATAACAGTGTTTTGCCAAATTTGCTCGATACTATCAATAGAAATAACGCGCATCTGCAATTCTTTCATCTCCTAATAATAATTATCAAGTTCAAATAATACTAACGACATTCGATTATACCACCAACCTCTCTTTCACTCTCTCATCAACAGCAGTTCCGCGCTCGTCCTCCTCTTTCCCACTAAACACAGACACCCGAGCACAAGGTAAACATCAACAGAGGCACACGAAAAATCAACACTTCTCGTATCCCATTCCCATATCAAAATTCGCACGTCGTCGTAGATCACCCGCCACGAAGATCTCGCGATTGCGACATTATAATGCTGTATACGCGGAGAACTCGCGCGATGGAATCAAACTCCGCGCGCGCACGTATATCGGGTAAATTACATTGGCGACGAAGACGGCAAGCAAGTCAGCTGTTATAATTGCGCGCAATTAGAGGACTCAATGTCAAGTGCCATCGCACGCACGAGTCGCGTCAGCCTTTTTGCCGCGCGGGCTTGCGCGAATATATTTTCGAGTATGGAGGAATGCGTGTGTGGGCGTGTCGTGATGTAATATTTTGTAAATAAGTGCGTGTGTATGCAAACAACGGGAGGAATTTGCCAGCGGTGTGTGTGCTTGTCGCGTGGAATTTTATTGCTAGAGGTCTTTTTTCTTCCTCGCGGATTGATTGATGAGAATAGCGGTTTATTAAGCGGCAAGTGCGAAAATTTCTGCTGCGCGGAATGCGCGCTTGATTTGGTCTATCGGATTGACTTTGTTCCGCAGCTGCGCTTGGAGGTTGAGGTGTAACTCGATTTTGTCCGTTGATCGATGGCGACTGCGATGGAAAAATTTATTTGACAGATGGGCCTTCATTTTAGCGTAAAACTGCAAACTGGTTGATATTCAAGGAAAATATATGCGATTACAATAATATTTAAATATTTCAAACACGTAAAGGTGTCTACAATTATTTTTGACTCAGTTTTTTCATGTCCCTTTTAAGAAACAATTTATTCAAACTCGAAGTTTTCCGTAAATCCTGAAATCTACGTAATAGAATAACTGTAACATGATTTTTCATCGCGAAAATAAATAATTGTTAGAAACTATAATAAAAGCTCTTTCCCAATGAAAAAAATTATCTCCGACGAAACTACGCGACCCCAACGGGTAAACACTGGAAAGTTCAGGAGCGGTCAGTCGTTTACAGGAAATGTTTGTTGCTCCAATTGTCCCGCTGCTTAGGCGGCCGCCTGATTTATACAATCAATTTATTTGACGACAGGGAAAGGAGAACGCCGTTGCCATTTCGAATATGTGCACTACTGCGAGGCGCACATCGTAAACACGGCGTTGCACGCGTCACACTTCAGGATCAGAGACCGAAAATTTTGTTTCAATCGAGTTTTGAATTAACAATAGTTGGAAAAATGAATTTTCGTATTATTAAATATGCAAATTGGATGTGTATATTTATGAGGTTTGCTGTCAGTTGTCGTCGGTATTTGGTTTTATTTTTCATAAATATTTATTCAATTTCGATGGTGTGTGTGTGTGCATCTCGGTAATGACAATAGACGCTTGGTAATTCATCGACGTCTTTATTCGAAAAGCAATTATTACGAGAGAAACGTGTCTAATACTGCGCGTGTAGGTTCGTACATTATTTGAGTCTTTTTATGCACTGATTCATAGCGATAATAAGGATATGTCTGAAATCGAGAAGACGAAAGATCAATAGACTTCGTATATTTTATGCTTATACAGACGATGCTTCAAACGTCTTTCACATTTGCGTATTTTATCCTTGAATAATCACACACCCATTATGCTTTCAGTATAGTTGTAAATCACTCGCTCGTCTTGTAAGTAGCTTCGGAACGACTAAGTTTCTGCGGTGATGCATTGTGTTCATATATTTCAAACATAGCGATTATACTTGTACATCTTCGACTTCTCCTAACGCGGTACTTTACCGATAAACTTTAACGGCAATCATTGGTCATATGAAAAATCATTTTTATCCATATAATACACGCTAACGATTTATTAAGGAAAACCGTCTGAATTATGATCACTCGCTCGATTACGTTTCAACACATTTCGATATGTCATTGTCTAGCCATATCCACGCGACAACTGACCTGCTAACACCGTCTATTCTTATCGCTCGGTACAAACATATCCTTTCCACTATAAAAGAAAGAAACATAAAACCATACTACTGTCAAATAAAAACCTCGTCCCCTATATAGCGTTGCTCTTTCTTTTTTCCAATTTCCTCGCGCGTGCCGCATCCAATAACCTCGTGCCCCTACGGATCTGCGAATGAAAACGTACGGCGCGCAGGCGGGGATTCCCCGCTAAACGGCGCCAATAAAGCGCTCGAGCGCGATGCAAAGAGCGGGAAATGACTTCCGTTACTTTCAACCCCCCCGACGGCGCTTTGAAGTCGTCGTCGTCGTCGTCGTTGGGTTTGATTATACAGAGACATGGATTTTAATTAAACGGGGTTTCTTAAAAAGCGTTTTCCTCTGTTTTTTCATACGTCACAGATATTGCATAAGAAAATATAGTCTCTGCCAGAAATAGATAAAAAGTATATGTACAATAGTTTTTTTAGTTTTTTTTTGTCGTTCAAACATAACACCCGGCAGGTGTCCCCGAATTTTCGTACACACTATATTTACTCCTCCTTCTATGCTCGATTTTGTGGAAAACAAACGGTTCTCCCAGCCGTCACCTGCGTTGCCAAACTTCACTGCTCTATGATTAGGGGCCGGCGCCTAATTGTCACGCGATGTTTGAGCAGATGTGCGCGAGCGCGAAAAAGAAGGAGAAGAGACGTACCTAAGCGAGAGATAACGGATCGCAAGATGGTCCGAAAATAGATCCCGTGTCGATGTCAAATATTGACTTTTCGCGGTGGCGCTTTTCTTCTTCGCGCTTGGGTTTCCCCCGCTTCTTTTTATGGAGAACACACGGTGCGAGTGGATAGAGTCGTATTGTACAAAAGTCGTCGAATAATAAGTTTAGAGTGAATTTAATAATGTTGTGCGTCGAGAAATTGAAATTAATTTGAAACAATACGTTGTTGAGTGTATTAATTAAGGAAATGCATGAAAATAAATTAATATTTCAGCTTTTATTTACCGTGTCGTTACACGTTGGTACGAAAATAACTATAATTTTCAAGAATTTTTATTCCATTTTACCCATGAACTTTACCAAAAGTCGTACATTCAAAGTGGAACATATAGCATCGATCGGTTTTATAACTCACTTTGTGCATATCAATACGCGCTCGCTTCGCGTTTGCCTTTCATAGTGACTACTGTAAACAATGTCATTGCTTTCAGAGGCTGCGCGGACTTTCGAGATTACAGTGTATGTACACTTTACTCGACTATTTGTCGAGCTACTATACAATGAAATTGAGATGCTTCAATGACGACGTTTGTCTTTTATCTTTTTTTTTGCGAAATAAAAAAGATTCATTACAATTGCTTCGAGGCGACCCATCTGCAAGAGCAAAATTTATCAAAATTGTGTGATGGCTTATAATTTGTTGATATTATTGGTGGGTCAAGAACGTCAAGACAATAATATTGAATCAAAAAAAAAAAAAATTCTCAAGTTCACGTATTTATCAAGACGTTAATTGACGTGAAAAAATAATTAAAATGCCAAATGCGATTTAAGTCGAGAATAATGTTAAAATATAAACATTATTCAGAAAATGAGTGAGAGCATACAAAGCATCTGATGAAATTCTAATAAATGTTACATTTTGTTAAAATTAGAACTTATACGACACCTTTCAATAAAGCTTTGTATCACATTCTAATGAATATATTTATGATTGACTTTATTGGAGAGTTTACTCATTAACCATCTTGCATTGTTAAGAATATCCCCATTACGTCAAAATCGTTCGAGTGAAAAAGTAAATGTAGCTTCTATAATAATTCGAATGTTTCAACAAATTCACCGAACAAAGCGGTATACTTCTAAAAATAAAATAACAACTTATTTTCCTGGTACAATTAGAAAGACTTTCTTCCACTCGAGTAGGCTCAAATGACCCAGATATCGACTTTGCTAACCAAACACGTCCAGTTACATCTGTTACAATCCACCCGCGATGAAAAGAAAAACGTTCTCTCGATCACAAATTGATCAATACGAACGGAAACCGATGTAAAGAAAACTTAATCGAATTTGAATTCACGCGTATACTTACATTTGTTATTCGAAACTTATTAATCAGTGATCAAATCGCACGGCAAACACGGCCATTAGCCTTCCCCCGCCCGGAATTCATCTTAAAGAAACAGCGACAACGCCGGCTTTTTTAAATCCGAGATGACGCGTCTGGTGAATAATGGCGTCACGTGCAGCGCGTCTCGTCTTCTTATTCTTCTCTCTCTTGCTTCGTTCAATTAGCTCGACTGCGCGCGGCTTTGTTAAGGGGTAACACCACTCTAGCGGCCAGAAAAAGGCCTAATTTGTATGATTTTTTACAAGAGTACAAATTTTATTTTTTAAAGGCTTTATTATGCATATATTGAAGTATAAAAATCAATTTTTTTATTTGAAAAGGAAATAGCGGCTCTGCAGCTTATCTCCTGAAACGCCTTTTTTTCTAATCTCCAAACGAGAGGACGGATTTCTCTAATACGGCGAATTGCCCAGGATATAACCTGCCGCGCGACGCGTTATTCGTGAGCTTTCGCGGATTGTCGCCGCACGATGTGCTATATCATCATGTAATTATCAAGGTTGCGAGCGGAGATTTAGGTTGTTATGTAACGTGAATTTTTGCAAAAGTAGTAAAATAATCGATCATCGATATGCAGATGCTTTGATATTCAAGTTTTGAGTAATTGTAAGTAAATAATTTACCGGTGAAAAGCTTATTATTCTACCGGCCTAAAAAAGCTTAATAATTGTCATTTTATTTTTGTTTCTACATTGATATTTTTAGCGTTTGCACATAATTCCAAGAACTATGTTAACATAATAATTGCATTTTCATGTGCACGACGCAATTAAAATTTGCCGATGCGCATATTTATATATTAATATAATATTCCTTGTTTCTGTATTTAATAGTGAGCGATGACTAACGGGTAAGCCCAAAAGATATTAAATTAATTTTAAGGAAAGGTTTACTAGCAGATTACGAATATGCTGGTAACATAAAAAATGATAACTTTTTACTAAAAAGACGCATAATATACGTATTCCCTTGAACTTCAAAACAATCACGTGGCAGACGATTGTAAAGAATGTCTTCTGCTTTACTAATATTTTGATAATTTTACAAATCCAATTGCTACTACAGATCTCTTCACTGATTTATCGTATTTACCTTTATGACGCGCGGCATTTTATTTTTAAACGATTAAATCTGCAATTTTAAAGTTTATTTCTCCATAAATTAAATGCGCGCTGGAAATTTTTTTCGTGTGGAATTTCAAGTCATAATAAAACTTCCAAACGCCTTATTTATTTTTTTTTCATTTTTGGGCAGTTAAGAACCTGCTTAAAGTTCTTTAATTGCGGCATGATGTCGATCAAATTAACACACGCAGTAAAAAAATAAAGTCTTTTTTGTACACTTCTTTCATTTCATACAAGTGGATATATATACACTTTAACGCAAAGTTTGTTTTGCGTTAGAATTAGAGAACAAATATAAACTGAAACAGGTTTTACAATCGTTATCAAATAAAAATATTAGTCTGCGATTTTAAAATAAACGGACTTTTCTCTTTGGTTTATTCAATGATACCAAAACACTGTTTAATGAATTATTCAATCAATGAAAAAACTGTGAATTTCCACACACGCACACACAACACACTTACATAATTAATTTAATCGACGCTCTTATTGTTTGTTATTCATAATAAAGGTATACAATTTAAAATTTGTAGACTTATGAAGCAGCTTTGCTAAAATTAAAGAATATTAATCTCTATTTAATGATGTCATGGTATTAATACTTCAAACACTACCGCGATACTGTCATAATATTGTAAAACACGCAATTAATTTTTCGCTTCCACGCAAATAGCTGATAGGATTGTCGAACATTACAATAAGTATTATTATATTTAAAACAAAAACATGGAAAAATGCTGCGTATCTCAAATATTTTTTCACAAAATCACGAATTCAGTAGCATATAATCCAAATACTAGTCCCCATCAGCTGCACAGTATTCACTAGCGGTCAGTAAATACAGAAAGTGATGCAAAAAATTCACAGCGCTCGTCAGCCGCGCAGCCTCAATAAATCAACTAGGCTCAATAAATTGATAGTATATGTATAATAATAATCTAACCATCGGAAAAGAAAGGTGGATTTCTTTTCGCGCAATCGCGGGAAGCTGAAGACAAGGTAACTTCCGAGGTAATTTGTACAACGAAGTGTCGGCGAATCATTAGATGAGAAGTAATTTTTTTAAATTAACGACGTCGAAAAGCGTCACGCTATTACTACATGAAAAGAACAAAATATTGGCTCCAATGTAATGAATCGAATTTCACTCCCTTTTTAATATAAACTGAATCATAAAATCTTTCCGAATATGCATTTTAATCTGTATTTGATCGCTCCTGAATTCTTTTTATTGCAAGATGTGCCCACCTAAAGCCACGAGAAGACAACATAAGCTAACTCAAATAGAATCAAGCTCCCAGAGGAAAATTTACATTAGTAATAACAATCGCGCCAAAATTAACGCGATCGAGCCTCTTTATTGATTTATCTTCCATCTGCGGCACGCATGCTATGCTGTATCATGTGATCGAGCGTGCACACACACACACACACATCGCACACGATTTTAATTATTCGCGCGTCGTACGATTTTACGTAAAAAGAGAGCTGTTATCGCTGATGGAATCAATGGAGCTTGAGTGAATTGTCGCTGGGGCTTCCGAAGTCACGAATCGTTCGAGCGGAGAACCGCGAAGAAGGAGAGAGAGAGAGAGAGAGAGAAGCAGTTATGATGAATTTAATTCAATTACTATTTGGAACTGAAGGCAGACGCGTACGTTATGTGTGCAGTATTATTATTGTCAATTGCTAGATAAAAGTTTGTCTTTTGTATATGAAAAGCTGATGGCCACGATATTTTTATAATTAATTAATTATGTAACAGTAATTCGAAGACTTCGCGATGTGTTTGACAATAAATTATCAACAAGTAGGGGATGCTGAAGAAGTCATCATCCAAAAGAAGTCAAGAGAAAGAATGACGAACTATAGGAAGTAACGTGAAAGAGACTGGCGTCATCTTTGGGTGGTGGAGTGCAAAATTGTACATACAAGGCAATGATGACTGCGAGTATACCGGCAGAGAGGCAAAAGAGAACGAGAATGATGAAGACGCATATTAAAAGTTGCCATAAAAGGATAAAAAAGATTCACCGTTGTTTTGTATAAACATACAATGATGAATTCAATTTCTGGGAGTACGGTAAGGAATGTATACGAGAGAGATAGTGAATTAAATCTTCTCGTAAGAGAGGACACAGATAAAGGTGAGTACAATAGACGAATAGACGCATGCGAGTTCCCTAAAGCAATCATATTAAACCAATGTTATTTATCTTTGTAAAAAACATCATTAAACAGTATTAAAATAAACCGTATAAGAGAGCTACCGAAGGGCAATTAATTCAACCGAAATTGACATGATTCGTTGCCCCGCTAGACAATACCGTACCATCGTCCTCATCTTACACCTAATTATACTTACAAAAAAGAAACACACACCCCTGATCCTCCTACTCCCAAACAAATATTAATCAAACCCTATCTACACTTAATACCAGTGGGCAGACCATCCGATCCGCTTACAAACACCCGTCGCCCTATAAAAACGAAGAAGAAGCAACAGCCCCCATGCACAGGCATGCAAAGCGACCATAGCCGTATTAATTAACTCTCTCTCTCCTCGGTAAAGAAAGTAAAGAAGCTCTCCTCGCAGTGGGTGACTATATCGATTTTGCTACTCGCGCACACTCCCCCCTCCTCCTCTAATCCTCCGGCTGACAATGCTCAAGCGGCTTATTTGCAATTTAGCGGCAGGACGAAGGCTCTTATTTCGTTCCTCTGTGCGTGTGGCGCTGGAGGCTTGGAAATATTCACGCGGCTGGGATGTGAGGATAGAGTATGTACGAGCTGCGAGATTGCAGGAGAAGTTTGTTCCCTTCTTTTCAAATCAGTTTGAGTGATAGAGTTAGAGTCGAGCGAAGTTTCAAATAATAGCTCCTCTTACTGAATTTTGAAGTTGACTGTATAATGAAGTTGTAAGGTGTGATATACCATACCGATTTATTAATTTAGTAATGAAAAACTTTATATAAAACACTTATAAGCTCATTACGCGATTTACATAATACGCGCACAGAGAGTAAAAACACTACGTTTCATTAGTCATTTTAGCGTAACCTGCAATTAATGATAATAAGCTCGTCGTCGACATTGTCGACGCGAAGTAACGCGCGATTCGACAAACGTGCAGCGTCTATTTTTATTGGCGCGATAGTGAGGCGCATCGCTCATGAATATTAAACGGCGCGCCGAGATTAATCGAAACGCGTCACGTGCGGGCAGATTATCGAGACACACGCGGGAAGAGAGGGAGATTGCGCGCAGTAAACATTTAGTATACGACGTTTTACGCGTGTTTCCAGTCGCGGATAGAGCGATGGGAAACTGAGATATCGCGCGTTGGAAATTAATTTACAGCTGTTGTGCGTTTGTTTGTGATACAATGATTTCACGATTGAAATTTCTAATTCTCAGTGTGTGGCTCTGTTGTTTTCATGTTTACAGGGGATTTACATGAATCAGAAAAGTAAAAATACCATGATTTCACGGTTATTAAAATTTTATCGATTTTTAATTGAATAATGAATCAACCGCGATGACATGCGCGCACCTTCTATCGAACGAATAAGTAGGCACACAAAACTAATTGATGCACATTTTATTCCTTCGTCAATTGCTTGACAACGAAAATAAAAAAAAAGTTATCGCCCTTATTCGCCGATAAATCCAGATGCACCTTCCGCCGGGCAATGTCAGGGGTGTCATTTTTCGGTACGCGTCGTTCCCTATACTTTCGCGCTCGCGAGCTCGCGAGTCGCGCCTGTATAAGCGGATGAGAAAGGCGCAAAGCCATCCCCAAGGCCACGCCGGGGCGCAAGACCTACTTTGTACGACTTCCCGTGTACGAGAGCGCGCGAGCTTCCGCGCGCGCGGCTGTCGCTCGCGCTCTGCTGCACATGTGCAG
>JAPYZP010001488.1:0-16384 GCA_030522985.1 Torymus sinensis | reverse complement strand
GTTCTCTTAGTCCAAATTTCGACATTTTTCTTCTGTTATCATCAGTTTTCTTCAGTTTTCTTCAGTTTTCTGCTCTATTTTTTTCCGCTAGGGTAGTATGTTTTATTAAAAACACAATGTTCAAATATCTATGTTATTTGTTGCAGAGATATGATATTTTAGATAGTTAATGACGCTTTACGTCATAATTTTTTCGATCATTAAAAAACTCTGATAAATCTGTTTGTCAACAAAAGTATATGAAACATGCGCTAGAAAAAAAGGAAAAAGGACGTTTTTAGTAAAAAAGAAAAAATAGTATAAGGTAATTGTAGGTACAGCTAAAGCCAAATGGTATAGACCCGGAAGATAAGTTTCTCGCAACAAAACAAAGAAGCCAGGAAAGACATTCACGCGTTCTCCTATAACCCGCACTCAAACGGCTTAATAATCCAGCAGAAACACGATTTATAATCTTCTGCAAAGATGCGAGGAAACAGGTGCAAGGATCTCTGCAGTTAAATCGTCGTGGCACAAAGAGTCGTCGCGTTTTTTTTTGCACTCGCATCAACACGGCGCGCCCTGCGCCCTTTCCAGCTATTCAGCGCGCGCGAGAAAGAAAAAGACAGAAAACCAACAAGTGCGAGATGAGAGAAAGAAGGATGAAGGTATTCCGGCAGGGGAGTCGTCGCGCGGTCCCCCCTTTTTTCCCTATTTCGCGCACTAGACTCGCTATAACACCGGATGATTGCCGCACTCGGGGGTGCGTGTCTGTGTGAGCAGTCCTTTGTTTGACGCGCGCTATACGCGTCTTCGCGCAAGAAGCTTAATAACCGCATTCGAGCTCTCTTTAGCGAAAGTTTGCTTTATAGAGGAGGACCGGTGGAAATACCACGAGAGGAAGGGGGGAGAAGTCCTCTTTTTAGGCGTGGCTGTGAAAGGTTCGAGTGATCCTGCGTTCGTGCCCAGAGGCGGTGGCCTCCCCGCTGCTTCGCTCGAATACCCTCTCACCCTCTCTCCATCCCTCTTTCGCCACCGAACGACGACATTTTCCTCCCAAATTTACGACATTAATCAGTGCGAACCTGTTCATATGCCCCGCGCGCGCACTTGCCGGCAATTTCTCTGTCTTTCTCGTCTGCTGCGCTCTCTCGCTCTTTCTTTCGGCAGGGCGCTAAGCGCATGTTGGCTGCCGGGTTCAGCACTTAGCCGCCGCCCTCCCCTCTCACTCCCCGTCGCGCGCGCCCCCGCGCGCCTCTCATTCAGTCTAATTTCGGTCTTCGTTAAGAGTAGATTACCGGGAAATTTCTTTTTTTATATTGCGGAAAATTAAATGAAGGGGAAATTTGGAGATTTAAAGAATCGTCCCTGGGCTTTTAGTGATGAAGTTTTTTAATTAAAAAGCTGAATGAACGGCAAAATATTTTAGGAGGTTATTTCCAGACACATAGGCGGTTAGAAGCTTCTCGAAAATATGAATTTTTCAGGAAGATTTGAACGAAGCATTCGTTACGCTCGAAGTAGATTATATAGTATGAGTATTTTCATTATCATTATGGTTGACTTAATTATTGAAAATTAAATGATTTGCAATATTTTTATTTTATAAGTATTATATCCAACGTATTACTATTTTTAAATACCTATCATATAATAAAAATGTCTTTAAAACGATTGGAGTTTTGTGGTTTACGAACTGAGCTCGGGTTTTCTTGCAGGTCAGAAGCGAGACTCTTCATAAATTACATCGTGTTTTGCCAGTGCGTTCAACTAGTGCCTGATATAAGATGACTCGCCGTTCACCTGCCAGTTCGCCTGTCCAAATTTGCCGTCGGTGCGTTATAATCGTTTCTTGCAAGGCGATAGCTTAATTAAAGCAGCACATGAGAAGTGCGAAGCGCCGAATAACCACCCGCTCGATCGTGCAACTTTGATGAAACCTTTTTTGGAAGCCACATGAAATTGCGAGGTGTTATACTTAAAAGGTAAATGCAAGGGAAAGTTCTGTTAAAAATACGAACACACGTATTTGCTTGTTAATAAATTCGTAATTTATATATATTTCATAAGTAAATCTAATTAAATCTTACAATTGAGAAGTTAAACTGATTATTGCATAATAATCGAAGATTTTACACGACAGATAGCTTGCTTATTATGTGTAATTTATAATTATTAATTTTTCAGGCTACGAAAAATGCATCATTAAGGTAATCCCAAAGAGGTAAGGCTAGGTGACATCGTTACGCAGAAATGCCGCTTATTTTCCATAAATCTACGTTATTGACACATTGTCAAGTCGAAAAACAAAATTCAAAGCTTCGTCATTTCCGCGTGGGCGACAAAGAAGGTCCCCCGTCATTTACCATAATAAGATGGCCATTAATCCATCGATCTATCAACAATTTATCACGAAAGATGATCAAAAACAGCCTCTCCCCGGGTATGAACGGTTTAAAAGACATCCATTACCTTCAACCCCCGCGTTTTCATTCTTTATCGGCGTGTGCGCAGCTCTCTCTCTCTTGCGCACAAAAGGTAATGAGCTTTTCCCTCAAAGACGCCTAATGCCGGCAGCTTTCCACCATCTCTCGTATCAAAAGACTTAACCCTATACGCGGGGCCTGCGTCGTCGTCAAGTCGCAACTCTTCTTACCCGGCGATGATTGACCCCCCGCGGGAGAGGAGAATATCCGCTTGTCAGTGTCAGCTCGCGCTGCGTTAATACCTTTATTCGAGTGCAGCGTGTCGTAAGCAGCCGAGATAAAGCGCTCGCGCGTGTGTGCGTGTGTATACGTGTGGAGAGGGGAGGCGAGTGTATAGGTGCAGAAGGTGCAGTTGATTCGCCTCGCAGCCAGGAAGCGGCTCGTATATACGCGAGTCAACAGCTCGCGTCAGTTCCGCGCCAATTTCCGCAGCAATAATACTGGGCGAGAGCGAGAGAGGCCTCGTCGACAAAGACCTCTCACTCTCTCTCTCTCCCTCTGCCTGCTGCACAGCCTGCAGCAACGCTGCTGCAGCCGCGCGCGTTTAATGCACGCGTGTCTTCGTTGTTAGTCGACGCACGGTTTCTTCTCTTTATGGCGGCCGGATAGGCTGCAGTCCGATGAGGTTGTTTCGGGGAGGTTTGATGGAGGTTTTAGGGTTGAACATAGGTATGTTTTTACTATAAAAAATCTATTTGTTCAAATACATTTTTCAGTCAAATGTAAAGAAAGATTTACTAAAAATTTTACTTTAAAATGAAAGGTTTAAATTAGTTGTATAATACATTCTAAGTGCGCAACAAGCTTTAAGACTGTCTCATCGTTATTCTTCTTCGACAAATGGTATAATCCAGCGGCTCATTTCGAAACTGTTCAAGGGCCTGAACCGCGCAGTCCCCTGACTCCGGACTACCCCGCCGGTTCCGCAGTTCTGCTTTCATTCGATCTCGCGGTAACGCCTCTTATGGATCACTCCTCCCGGGACTTTTGCCCGTAAACCATGGGGATAGCGAGAGAGAAAGAGAGAGTCTTGTCTTTCCCGGCCATTTGTCGAACGTCGCTCGCTCGTCGGCGAATTCGAAGATTGATGCGGCGCCCAGCTTTGCGTTCTTCCGCCCTTCGCGTCGCGCCTCTCTATCCCCGTCATTCTGGTCCGCGAAAGAGAGTAAGAGAACGAGGAAACCCGGGAGAGATCGCTGCTGCGCGAGCCTTAACGATGTAAATCTGCCGTTCGACGCTTAACCGATCACGGGGACTTGCAATCGAGTTGTTCTCTTACTCCTCGGCCCTCCGCAAAGATAAAATTAACGACACTGCTATCTCTTTAACAAAGTTACGCGTTTCACTAGCTATATTTTTCCTATCAAAAGTAACATCGGGTGGTAACATTTTTATTTCATATTGAACAAGATTTTGTTGGTGCAAAGTAAACATTTCTGCATGGTTGTGTTAGCTTCAATGTTTCAGCTTTTCCACAAATTTTAAAATAGTAATAGTACTTTGGGTGACGAAATAGACGTAAAAACTATGGACAGCCGTATTATGAACAATATTTTTGGTTGCTACTGTAGAGAAAAATTCGCTATTACTGAATTTTATATCTTCGTCGTAACGAATATTTGGTACCATTAATTTTTAATTTCTCAAAATTTTAATATTTTGGGAATATAAGTTTGTATGGTTCTTTTTACTTTTATTTGAGATCATAATACAAAACGCAAAAATAATAAATCAATTTGGGTTCATTTAAATTCAATCATTTTAATGCAGTTCCTGGATTGTGTTTCGTGACTTGATTTATATCCAAGTATATTGTAAGCGTATTTTTCGTTTGCAAGTTAAAACGCGACCCCATATACCTTACCGCAAGGTAAATCGCATGATCGCTATAATTGCGTAATTGAATGAAATAATACTGGCATTTTCCCCGAACTAATGCTTTATTGAAAAAAAAAACGACGCAGTGACAATTTAATCGTGACTATATTGCGCATCACAATACACAACCAGTCCACCTAGTATGTACATCATAGATGTGACCTACATAACGTGGCATCGCAATTTCCGCTATGGAAGCCTCGATACGTCGCCTCATTAAATAATTTCCATAGTCTATGTGAAATCTCGCTAAAACCTCAGTCGCGCGATCTAGTTTTGCAACATATCACGCATCCAAACAATTAGTCGAGCGTTTACCGGCACGATAGGAACGCGATCGCACATACTCGCATTCGTGCATGGTGCGTACGCGCGTCACACACGCTAGAACCACCCCCGACGCTTGTCATCCCGGTTCGGCTAGACTGCGCTACACACCTCTCTGTTGCTCGTTTCGGGGATTTCTGCTTGTCCGCCGTGATGGGTTGCCGAGATCGCATTATTGCCGGATTTGATTTCCGAAATAGCTACCCCTTGACGTTCATATATAACAGGCCGTTCTTGTCACACGCCGCCGCATTGATTCGCGTAAGCAAGTTCTCGTGCACGAGCGCGAGTCAACTTGATAGGTATATGGGTCACCGAGCTATACATGTAAATTACATACTTTCTGCGAGCGCAGAGACGGCTTTTTGAGATAGCACGCGGGCTCGCGCGGCCGTCGCCCCGAGGACTGGGCTGTTCGTGAGAGATGCAGTTTGCGGCTGAGCTAGAAATTAATTCGTTGTGAGTTCATACGTTAGCAGTCAAATCAGATGATATAAAGCGAGTTCTTAATCTGGATTGAAAAAATTATTGTTAACCAGTTGACATCGATGTAAATGTTGCAAAGGTTCTTACGTATATTTGAAATCATTTTTTTTTTTTTTCAAAAACTTGTGCCTGAATTAAAAAATCCTATAGTTATTTGTATATTTTTTAAAACATAGATATTGCGTAAACAATTTATTGCTGCGTTTCCAAATTGATTTAATTATTTTTTCCAAAAAATTCAAAAGTGCGTTTGTAATTAATCTAATGAGTATTATATTTAATACTAAATTGGAACACGTAATGATAAAGTCTACTCAAAAATGAAATTCAAAAACTGAAAACTGATAGTATCATTAATAACATCATTTCCGCTAACTTTATCAATTACAGGATTATGTCTGTTCGGGGTATTTATAATTTTGCGTGATTGATGAAAAGTCCCATGTTCCAAATAAGTAAAATTGTAGCGGAAAGAAGAGCTGCAAGAAGTAGCATTCGCCGGTCCTTTTAAAGTCTTTCAAGAACGTTTCTCCAGCAGTGAATAAATAAACACAGTCTTCAGTGGATTAACTGAAACATCCACTATAGTTGCTTCCGCCACGCGCTTATACTTAACTTCATCGCACCGTGGAGAATAAACGAAAAAAGAGAGCAGGCACTAACGAATTTGCGGTCAACAAGGAAAATTGACCATATGCATTTTATTTCGCGATACTTGCAAACTTCAATATTGCTTAGTTTATTTTACACAGTAAATGTTGGAATGTCGACAAGTATATTAAAAGCGATTATTAATCTATTCTCCAATTATTAAAATTATTTATTAAATACGGTTGTACCTATAGAAGATATTGATAGCTTTCTCAATGTACAGAAGCAAGCCCTACTACGGGTATGCTTACCTTACTAAAGTATAAATTAACTTTGAGCGCGCGTTGACTTTTTCTCACCAACAAATAAAAAATACGGCCTCCCCACGTTTACAAAGAGAAAGAAACGAAGTATGGTAAACACGGGAAAAACATTTTTCTCCAGCGTACACACGAAAAGTTATCAGGACTTCATTTAAATGTGCAAAGCTAGTAGTAACTCACTTCTCATTCCCATTCTCTCGCTCTCTCTCTCTCAAAGCGGATTTATTAGCTTTGCAGAGCAAAGAAAGGAGAGGGAGCCTTACGCAGTGATTACGGCGCAGCGAGCAATCCTTAAAAGTATTATAATGCCATTTTGCTTTGGATCCCACGTGCGTGCGCACTCAAAAGCAATTCATCTGCGTGCAAGTGCGTTAAAGGACTCGTGTACTCGCGCACGTCAAAACTTTTCGAGTGCCGTTTTCAACGATCATTGAAAGCAGCGACCGCAGGCCCAGGCCCGCCGCCACTGCTTGCCGTATTTCCGCCATTCTCTCCTCTCAACGTACACAAGGCGCGCGCGCACGTGGAGAGAGAAAGAGGAAGCTTTCGTAGCCGAGCAACCCTCCATCAATTTGGAAGCCCGAGACAAGCCTGCACCTTGACTCGCGCTTTCTCTCTTTCTCTCGGCGCTTTCTCCTCTCCTCCCCTTTGCCAAACTCAAGTCGCCTTGATCTCGACAGAGAGAGGGAGAGAGAGAGAGAGAGAACCGTGCGATTTTGCCTCGTCTCGACAATTATGAATCCGCCTCCCCCCTCCTTCTCTCTCTCTCTCTTCGTGAACTTGTCTCTTATTGAGCCTGCTCTGTTGGCGCGAAAGCTTGCGTAGAGGTTGGGCGAAAACGGATCGCTAAATTAAAGTCTCGTGTCTGGTTTTCCTTTGCTCCCGGCGTGTCTTATTACCTTCCGCTTTTGCGTTTTTTGGCTTTAAGGGTGAGATTGAGAGGAGGGCGACACGATTCGTGTATAGGTGAGCACCGGATCAACTTTCGCCAGGAGAGACAGAAAAATGAGAATACCGAGGAGCTAAATTTAATGAAACAATGCGCTGGGATTATTAGAAACGGTGCCTCCTTCAAATGGATTCCTCCCTCTTCATCATCGGTATCTCCTTGCAAAGAGGGCAAAAGTATTTCAAAGAAGCTATTGTTCTGGCAGATCTAAATTAAAAAATTTTATGATTTTATTCGTTTTACGAAAATTAGCACTCCTCTTTGTTTTATCGTCTTTTAATTGGCTAAAATTATCCCATTTTTTACAAAAATAAACAACAATTATAGTTTTTTTTAAACTTAGATATATCTACTGATGGTATTATTTACACTTGTGTCGTAATAACTTATTTTTGTTCTACTTTAATAAATACGAAATTTTATCATTAAATTTTTATTTCCCTGTACCCACCTTTTCATTATATATATGCTCTCGCTACAATGGATGCAAATGTATATTTGGTGCATTAAAAGTCATATGAATAAACTGCTCTGAGCGGAAGTGATTTCACGCTAGTTAAAAATATATAACGGATCTTTTGAAGTCGGAATAATACATATACGCCGACAAAAAACACATAGGACCCTTCAGAACACTTGTGCGAAACAAAAACTGGCCACTGCCTCCCATTAATTCCCTCTCAGCCGTCAAAGCAAAGCCGTCCTAAACGGGCGCTTACCGGCAACCATAGAAACACTCGTCTGGCAAAGGGATCTGCACTATGATAAAAACGAAAAATCCGTCATTCAATCGCTCCCCTATCGCCAGGGGCAATTATCTGCTCTTGCGCTCGAAAAGTTCTTGTACAACAGCTATTTGGCGCTTAAATCTCACCTTTATATAGACAGTCACCAGCCTACACCATTAACATGAATACCTTCCCGTGCCTCTCGCAGAGACGAGCGAATTTATATGGCAATTTGTCAATATCCAACCCTCTCTTTTCAGAGGATTTAAAAGACGAATCCCCATGAGAGAAATTACTGATGGCATCAAAGCTCGCGAGGTCTGCTGTGCCAACAATATTGTGAACTCCCATAGAAAAATATTAACTGCATAATTCGCTTATTCGTTTATAAATATTATTTTGATATCTATAATAACCTACGTGCGATTACATATTGAAACATAAATTATTATAACCATAAAATAAATTCGAAAATTATTTAACATTTTGTGGCGAATTCGCAAAAATTGTGGAATCGTTTTATATTTGACATACGTAAATTTGTTCTTGAATATTTTCACCCTCATAGAGCGTTCATAACTCAATTTTTCAATGAAAAAGATGCTCATATATATATTTGAATTAATTATAACTTCAATATAATTTCGATACAATCCTCTCTTAAAAGAACGATGGGCGGATGAAGCATTTTAAGATTGATTTAGATTGGTCTGTAAGGAATAGGCCCGAAAATTCGCTCCTTCGCTACATTTGAATTTTTTACTCTCCAATACTTAAAACTAAATAATCAAATTAAATTAGAATAAAAACATTAATTTGTTCATGCTTGGGAAAATTATCTGATTTTCCTATCATTTTATAAACTAATTAAAATGAAATCATAATGAAATTTACATATTCGTTTGGATTTTGATGGTAATAAAAAAAAAATTGTTAGTTTCAACATTCTCTAAAACGAATTTAAAGTGACTTTATTGCTTCTTAAAAAAAAAGATTTAACTTTTGTATAAAGAGATTTTTAATATTTAGTTTAGAAATATAACTTTTTTTAAAACTTATATTTTTATATTTTTTAAAAAAAATTTTTTTCTCAAATATTCATTATTGATTTCTGAGGCTAATATGTTTTTTCGTACCACAAACTCGAAGTAAGAAAAACGTTTATTTTATTATTATTGTAATAAAAAGAACTTTTGATAGTAAACATTTGCGGATCGAAAACATTGATATATTTAGAATGTTTAATAATAATTTTCATGATTTAATGAAAATCTTATATAAGAATTAAGAATAATATTTAATAAAACGAAAACAATCATAAACAAGATTAAGAATTCTGAAAACTGTATCTATCCAATCGAATTTAATTTCATAAATAATAACGGCACTTTGGTATTTATTCTATTGATATTCACTGATATGCATGAACGCAAAGACGACATGCGATAGCATTTGAAACGATGAGCATATGTGAAAGATAATTCCAGGTTATTGCTCTGCAGTCGCATCATATTAACAACCACGCGATATTATTGCGGAAGTAATGATAATTTGTCACCCAGGGATCGTCGAAATTCAGCTAGATAAACTGGCCTACCTTTCCGTTCTATAATATGAATGGTCGCTTGAATTTGGTCACCAATGCTAGGAAGATTTCGCATCATTAAATAGGCAATGAAATTGATATTATAGGCATTGATATTGACACTATCTATATATAGAAAATACTTTATATACATATGCGCCAGAAATGCTAGAAAATACTGTCGCTGAGACAGCTGAGTGTTCTGCTCCAATATGCAAATGACAAAAATATGCGTAAGCAAGAATTTATAACTTTATAAGTTGCATATTTGTACGAATGTTGAAAAATCACTGCAGAAACTATTGCGTACCCCGAAAACTTCAAAAACCTTGAGTTTTAAGTCAACTTTTTTACTTCCTAATTCTCCATAGCATTGTATTAGAATGGTAGCTTTTTTCCATCTCGTGAGTCTTTTTGCTAAATATATAAGTTCTTTCGCGGTAATCGCGTAGCAAAATGGACCCTGAAACTTTTCGAATCTCACCATTCGCCACGTAAAAACCCTCTGACCTTTCGCTAATTTTCCATGAACTTGTCCGTT
This sequence comes from Torymus sinensis, assembly GCA_030522985.1. Lineage (NCBI taxonomy): Eukaryota > Metazoa > Arthropoda > Insecta > Hymenoptera > Torymidae > Torymus > Torymus sinensis. The sequence goes on along the minus strand of JAPYZP010001488.1, from coordinate 6,511 downwards.
ACCAGAATCATCGCAGACCGAGCGAGCGCCGCGAATACGAAAGAAGTAACATAATGTAGCTCCGCGCATGCACTCAGACGCGTCTGGCAGGCCAGTCACGTAGGAATTGATCGCCTTGGTCGTTTTAGCTCCGCACGGTTCAGCGAGGAAAATTTCTCTCAGAATGAGCGTAGCCGCCTCTTTTACGTCCACTCATTACGTTGCTTTACCTTTATTCCTTACTTTAGTCTTATGTGTGTCGAATATGCAGATGTTCGAGTTTAGCATTTTAATTTAAAGTCATAGTACAGTGTGTTGTCTGCTATTTGGAAACACTTTTATATAGTTTTCATATACAACGTTTTTATTACGTTTAGGGATTTACAGGATACACTTAAAAATTTTAGAAAATCGTTATTACGCTTTCGTATAATGACACAGTTTGGAAATTCTGAAATATTTCGTTTTTTTCGGCTTTGAAGATTGATTTTGTAACGGGAGATGTTTATGTTAGTGTTCCAGACTTAGATTTTGTCAAAAGAAAATACAATGCAAAATCGCTATCTTATCTTAGATAATAGAACTAAATTTTTTCGAATTAAAAGTACATTTACCGAAAAAGTAAACTAAAAAAGCACTTCTTTTTATTACTAAAAAATTCAGCTAGAATCATTGTAGTATTTTACTAATCTCTCATTTCTCAGGTTTCTCTCAACTTCGCCCTTCACACTGACCTTGCGTTCAATCTCGACCCCGTATACGTACATTACTCTCTTAGCCATTCACAGCATAAATACGTTCGCCGACGATAGAGATCGCGCTGCTGTCTACGACGCGGACGAGTGCCGCGGCTCAATTGACCGCTACTACTTAAGTTCTCTCGGCAATACGCTCGGGAAGAATCTATCCTAGCGCGCGGGTAACAGATGGCCTGGCGAAAGACACGCGGCTGGCGCGGAGATAAAGGGCGCGGGAGAACGAACGATCTGACGTGTCAATGGAAGTCGAACCTTCTTACTCGCGCGTATATTCCCGATCGCGATCGAGACTCTGAACAGACTTTCTCTCTTTCGCTCTGTCTTGCTCTCGTTCTCGGTATGTTCTATCGCGGCGAATCAACGGCGGCTGTCATGCGGCGGCGGCGTCCTTTTGGGCCGCTGCACGCGAGAGCGGACTTTATTATGCCAAGAGAGGCGATCGGTGCAAACCATTTGCAGAATCTTGGCGAAGATCGAAACGCAACGATTGCATATAGAGATTCGCCGAGCAAATAGAAGCGCACACGTACGTAATACAATGGAGAAAGATTTTCGAATGATAGCATTTTCTGCGTTTCTTATCGGGCATCGCGAGATTTCTGACAACTGAATAAAATTTTCGTCATTTTAGTTCAAAGTAACAATCCAAGGAACTATATTTCATTTATGTAACAGTATGTGCAGAAAGAAGACATTTTCATTGATTGATTTATAATACTCATCTTGTATAAGTAGGCGTTATTACTTTTTTTTTAATAAAAACATAAAGGTAACGCGTAGAAAACTGATCTGATGAATTTTTCATTATTTCACGTGCCACTCTTTACAGTAACCGTCACGGGCGATCAGGCGTCAGGCCGAAATTTATTAACCACGATATAGTGACGTATAATTGGATAAAGAAAATTAGACGCGATATACCGCGCGAGCAGTGGCAGCAATTCTGATAAATTGAGTGGAAGCAGCTCGCGCGATGCGCTGTTACTTCCCATTCGGCAGCGCGCTTTGTGGCAGCTAGGCTTATCTCTCTGTGGGATGCGCGCGCGCGCGAGTGTATGTGACGCTAAACCTCGCTCGCGCGCGCGACGCGACCGCATTATTCAGATTGCACTAAATATGTTTACCAAATTGGGCGAGATCGTATCAGGCGGGTATACCTTGTACGTGCATATACTTGCAGCAGCAGCGTCGCTAGCAACAGCCGCTACGCGCGCACGCGTAGGAGGAGCATCGGGTGCCCTGCTTATACAGCCTAGGGCCAAATGGGGAGCAGCAGCAGCGGTGGCGGTAGCGTGTGTAGGAACTGAGGAAAAGGGAACGACGGGGAGAGCGCGAGAGGATATGGCAGAAATGAGAACTTGATAGAAAGATCGTCGATGATACGGCTTGGAAGAGTAGAATATGATTTCCAAAATCTTGGTGTCTTATTTCGTAAAGTAGGTTTTCTTTTGTCAAAAGCGTGATTGCATGCATGTACGGCTTTTAAGAATTTTGAGCATAAATGTACTGTAGCAAATCATTTGCCATCTTTAAAACGTATTAATCTCGGTATTAATTAAATAATAAAGTGCAATATTGCTATGGTCTGTCTCACAGTCGTAGTGCGCTATACTGTATAATGTATTTCTAGATCTTCTATTATATATATGGTAAACATCAGAATAGCAATTATCAATATTATTCAGGCAAATAATTCAGTCAAATTGGAGAACCTGCATATATATTGCCATTTATTAATCAAAAACAAGAAGCGCACAAAATTTAGAATAAAAGATAAAATGAGTAGATTAAACACTTTTACACTTGATTTTACATTAATTTAAACTTGAATGCTATAAAAGATAAAAAAACAGACTGTAAAAGATCAATTACTCGGAAGTTTTTAATTACTATAGCGAAGAATGCTCTTCACTTTGTGACAACTTTTCATAAATTCGATTATCAGGCGTAAAATTGACGGCTCGAGTCTCCCTATAGACACTGAAACATCGAACAATAGGATCGAACAAAACGTGGCAGAGAATGAGAGAGATAAAGGGGAAGGGGGGAAGGGGGGGGGGGCGAAAGAGCGTACACCACCACCGTGACACACTAACAGAGAATCGAACACACGTACAGAGCGGAGATGCAGCGAGTTCGGGTCACGAGCGAGCCGCGCTATCACGCGGCCTAAATGGCACAGCGGAGCATCGACGCGCATCCGGATTCGGATGCGCGTTATGTTTCCTCGGCCCCTCTCCTTCTCCCCAACCGTAGCAGCCCGGCCGGCATTGCCATAATCAAAATATCACCCGGGAATCGAACTGCGCGCAACCCGGGCCGGCGCGCTGTTGATATCGCGAAGCTCACCGCGCGTGTGACGCGGCCGTAATAGCCGGTAGCGCCTCACGGAAAATTATTGCCTATCTATGTGGCGCACGGATCACGCCCGCCGTTGTTGTTTCTCTTGATGATGCTTTGCGGAGCCCAGATTTCGCTGCCTGTATACCTGGATTACCGTAAAGTTGGGCTTTGTTTTTGTGGTTTTTTTAATTCTTTTTGATAAGTCTGTAATTACTGATTACTGTAATATAAGTGACGGTGATCTGAACATTGTTATGTCAATCCGTTATGAAGATAGCATTATGCGATTGTTGTAGCAACGAGCAACGCCGTGCGATAAATAATTGATATCATTAGCTGCAACGCCTGTTTTCATGCGATCGTTTAAATGGTCACCTAATTATAGTCAGCAAAGCGGTGGATTATTGTTGTAATGTACGACCTACATAATACTCCTGGATTAGGCTGGGCAAACATGCGGGAAGACACAATTACAGTAAACAATGTTCGGTTTCCGATCTCCGCTCGAACGATTATTATATTTTTATATTTAAAATTTACGGAAATAAATTATTTACAGTATTTTAATTAATTCTACGAATTAGAATAGACCTTTATCAATAAAATGTCTACATTTTGAATCAAAACGTTTCACGTATCAATGTCCAATAAATCTCCGATCTACGGTGATACGAATCATATGTATAATTATTTATGCAATCAAAATTACAAAACACAAATAGCGCATCCGATTGTTTCATTTAGATTGAAGAATTAGCTGAATTGACGACAGTAGCATAATGTGATTGAATACTCATGATGGTTATCTGATTAAATCAGTTTTCAGTATAGTAGCAATCAATTATGCATTGTTACTTAATTAATACATTAATATATTAATAATTCTAATCAGTTTAATAAGTTTTTCATATATACTAATCTTTGATATTGCAGCACCTTATTTAGGTTCTGTTATTGCACTAAGGGACTGGAATTATTCAAACGAACTAGTTTATTTATTATAAGTACGTACTAACTCATGAAATATTGTGCGAGTAAGAAGACTAATGACTTAAATCAAATGCAAAATTCACCTTCAACGCTCAGAGCCTCACAGTTACAATGTTGGCATTTCGCAATTTGCCCTGTCGGTGCCTCGGCATATTGTACCTCGTAACGCTAGAGCTGGCGCGTTCGCGTATACGCACATTCGGCCGCAGAGAGTGAGAGAGAGAGGGCTACATGGCTGCGCGAAAATCGATTACTTAGCACACTCGATTATCGAAAGCGTCACCTATACACACAGCGCGGCCTCGTGCCTGCGCGATTGGTCCTCGTGCAGCGGTGGTGGCGCTCATTCAATTTCATTTCTCGTCAACGCGCGCTCGCGAGAGGCAAAAGAGTTTAGGGAACACGCTAAAGGAATTGCAGAATGTATGTTTGCAGCGCACCCGCGGTAATCGACCGGGACGCAATCTGTCAGCTCGAGGACTAACTACAGAGCTGACGAGTGCGTTTGATACGTCAATCAAGAAATTTCTTTCCTTCTTTTTCTCTTTTGTATTTTAATATTGTTATTTCGCTGCGTTCTGCTCGATTACAATACGGTTCTCGCAACTTATGCACAATGAATTTTTTACCACGTCAAATAAAAATAAGTTATATAATATGGTTTTACTTCTTTATTATTTAGTTTTTGTATCATTGCTATACTTATTATTTTTTATTACTATTTTTGTTATAATTTGGATTGAGGTCTTCGCAATTAATAATGCGATTCGAATTTCGATTACACCAAGCGCTAGCCATGTGTATATAGCCAGCTCCTATTATCATTTGGCTAACTAGCAATTCAATTAAATACAGTGATCAAGCTGCGGAAAAGAAAAGGAGAAGTTTATTACGTAGAACGGCTCTGAAAGGCCATTATATTCACGCAAGATTTTGCACAAAATAAGAGCGAAGGAGAAAGAGAGGGAGAAGAGAGAGAGTGAGAGCATTAGCAGGTAAGTTGGAGTGAGAAGCGGAAGTAGCTCAGCCAGAATAGGAGTTAACGTACTACTTGGAAAAAAGTGACTAATCTATTTCCTTCGCCAATCGCTTCGTCATGTCATGATTTTAGTTTTTTTTTTACATTCTACGGAATGACTAACCATTAACCACAGGCAATCAATCACTGCTCCTAGAAGCTGCTTGCCGCGATTATTGCGTGAGTTTCATCGCGTGTACTACGTACTTAAATATATTTGAATAGACTCGGTATTTACTGGTAAATTATAGCTAATTAAGTAAATGGTTTTCGGTGCTATGTATTATTATCTGTAATAAAAATTAAATCCGTACTTCAATTTACATTTTCCATTGTTTCATTTTAGTCTATATTCGTTATAGTTCTCGCGATAACATACTTGCACGCGGCATTCATGGGAACTTTTTCCTATTTCCTGATAAAAGAAACAATTTCGGGGACGAAAAAAAAGAGTATATGGAGAAGCTTAAAAAGAATGAAAAAACGAACTGCGCGAGAGTCGCTTTTGAATTTGGCGAATCCGGGGGACGCGCGTACACACCAATCATTGAAAATTGCATGCCTGCGCGTTCGCGCGATAACGGTAACGACAATTCGAAGATAGTTGGCGAGTATCGATCGTCACCGCTGATTCGCTATCTCTCGCGCGGCCGCGCGAGTATGCGTACTACTCGCGTGTCGGTATGCACCACCCCGGTGGCATAAATCAGCCAGCGTAGTGTGCGTAAACGCGCCTGTGTCCGTGTGCCCGTGTGTATGCGCGCGCCTTTTTTATCGGGCAGCAGCGACGAGTGAGCATCAATCACCATAACACCGCTGGCTCGCACTCGCGATAATTCCTTGTCAATGATCGTTATCCGCGTAGGCACATCAGCGCTCGGATTTCCGCTGCTCGTGTTGCTTGAAAGGAAAAACCGAGCTGCTCTCTCTCTCTCTCTCTCTCTCTCTCTCTGTCCGCGTGCTGTAACGACTCGACGAAAAGAGTGCGCGCGTCCTGACCAGTCACATTGCTTGATGAATATTGAGCTACTGCAGTTTTGGTTTTACATTGGCGAAAATAACGCATGAAAGATCGAAATGGTGAAAATATTATAACGGTATGTTACATATATACATATAGGCTATTATTATGTCGCATGTGAAAATTTGTAGCAGATGAATTTCTTCTTGACATCAATTCACTGTACGTATTCGCGGATGTTATAAAATGAGAGTAACAAAGTAATATGTAAGATAATATACTCTTCAATTATTCAATTAAAAAAACCGCTGCCAATTCATTGGCACATAACTTCCTCCAAATTAATTTATCAACTCCTTTTACTATTAAATTTAAATTCCAAAAAACTATTTTATACAAAAAATTGCTAATGAATATCAATAATAAAAATTGTAATAATAATTAGGGGATGCACCTACGAAA